>VYZS01074249.1:0-14672 GCA_013400695.1 Neodrepanis coruscans
GGGGAGAAGAAGTTGATTTCTATTAGCTGTTTAAAAATAGCCTGTTACTTAAGTACAGTTTTCCTTGCACCTGTTGAAAGTTATTGAGGACCAATATTCCCTAGGAGAACTGGTGAATAGGTGGTTGGGAAGACTGTAAATCTCCAAGTGCCCCCAGCCAATGGGAAAGGAGACAGAGGCCTCCCCAGTGAGGGAGGGTATAAAACTGTTGCCATTTTGTCAATGGGGGTCTGTTTCCCTTGTGGATGCACACCCTGCTCAGCTAACTTGCTTTTCTAATAAATCCTTGCTGTGACAGCTTTGTCCCCTCTTAACTTCATAAATAAGTGAGTTTTATTCCTCACAGCCAGAACAAAATTCCACTAGCAGAGGAACATGTACCTGGGGGCACAGTTAGGAAAAGACTCCAACTTAGGGATTTCCAAAAAGTCTGCATGTGATTTCTTACCCTTAGATCGCCTACACAGATAAAAACCAGAAGACTGAGGATGCGAGCAAGACTGTCCTTCTGAACAGCAGTTACTGCAAGACCCTATGGACTAGAGTTCCTATGGAAAGAGCAAATGGGTCAGTATGAGCACTGGGATGTTGCAGAGTTTTTCAGCTCAGTTTGTGATTATTTTGGGGCCCAGAGGAGCAGGATGGTGGTGATAAAACAGCTAGTGGGACCTTTAGTTTTGTATAACAGGGATGATACTCTGTATTTTTCTGGGAGTTTCATAGTGCTGATGGCTGTAGGTAGTCTCACAGATACAGAACTGCTGAGCAGAGCAGAAGGGCTGTATGGCAAACTACTGTGGTCTGTACAGAGCAGGGCCACACCAATCCCCATCCTCTCATTAGAGGGTGTATTTTATGTCCACGCACACATCATTTTCCTTTCTGAGGGGAGTTTTAGTCGAACAAAAATCTCAGATATTTCAGGGCCTCTTATATTCCATCCATTGAAACACTTACTGAAGGACTGTGTTCTGGGCAGACACTGAGCAGGGCTGGTGAGTGTAATTGTGCATTAGCATGGGCTGGTCACAGCCTGGGATGGCTACTGCATGTTTTGTGTATCTCATTGAAACACAGAAAGAGGCTGAAAAAGAGATTCTTTGCCTCCCCCCAGTCATGCTGCATGTGTGCTTGGTGCCTGTTTGAGTTGAAGCACAGGCTTCAACAGCTGCCTGTCTAAGCTCTGACACTGCTGGATTACTGTTTGTATAGCTGCTGACTGCATGGCAGGTGTGCTGTCTGATTTCTAAGTACAAGCTCCTGGGATAGGAGAGCTGCCCCGCACAAGGAGAGGCTCTCTTTGTAGTGGTTCTGTGTTGAGGCAGCCCTGCCCAGAGGCTGGGTGTGCAGGGGAGGAGGAAGAGGAGAAGAAGGATGAGCTGGAGTGTGCTGCTGGAGGCCAAGACTGTAGCCAGGTACCTAGTGTTGTCATGCTTTGCCCATGTTTCCCTGGGCTGTTTGGGTCACCCTGGAAGACTGAGGAGAGCCCTTGAACAAACTGTTGCTGCTTGGCACTCAGTTTGTCTGCTTTTGTTGCCCTGCCTTGCTTGTGTGAAATGATCCTTTCTGAAGCTGCTGTTTGCTAAATTTCAGAGTTGCTGGCCAAGTCTTTTGAGTTTCTCCTGCCTTGCTCCTGTGCTAAAATGTCAGCCCTGGTGCTTGTTGGGGGCCATCGTTAGAAAGGTAGCAGTGCTGGCCCTGTGAGAAACCATCTTTCAGCTTCTACCACCACATAGGCAGAGCTGAGGTGTGGTGACTATCATGTGTGGTTTCACAGTGTGAAGCCTATGTCTGTGGGTGTTGGGTTGTGAGTAACGCCTGAGATGTGACCTCTTGTGGCATCTCTCAGGTTTACGGCTAAAAGGGGAGAAGGGTCTCTTTCCCTGCTGCAGGATGGTGGTGGAGATTGTGATTTGTTAGTCCCTGGGTGCAAGCCACAATGCTGTAGCAGAGAGACCCACAGCTGTGACTGAGAGCCTCATTCTAGACTTGTGTGAGTGAGCAAGATGAAATGAATTGTGGTGGACTCTTGGATGCTGCCATGCCAGCAGTGCATTTTGGGATACAATGGGAATCCAGGCTCCCACCCTTGGAGATGATGAAGTTTGGATGTAGTTCAGTATCCCAGGAAGGAGATGGATGACCCTTTACCTTTTGGATGCTACCATAGCTCTGCAATGCCCTTGCCCTGTTCCCATTCTTCTGGGGAGAAGTCTGGCCAGAGGTGTCACAGCAAGGCGGTGTGGGGTGGTTGCAGTTTCCCAGGCCCAGGAGAGAGCTGTTGTGGCCAATATGACAGAAAGCAGGAGGAGCAGGTTTGTGTACAGGGGCCAGGCGATGGTGCATGCTCAGGGTGATGGTTGTCTGCAGGTGACTGCTGTTTACCTCTTGCATGACTTCTGCATTGCAGCATCAGTCAGAGCCAGGAGCCGCCTGACCACATTTGGGTGAATTGAAATGAGGGCTGGAGCTGCGGTTTTGCTGAGTTAGCAGTACATGCTGGTTTTCAGCCCCATTTGAGCCTCTCTAATCCAGGTGGCTTAGCTAGCTGCTGCCCCATCATTTCTCTTTCTATGTTGTTTTCGGCCACTCCAGGCCATCAGCTGATGGTGGCGAGAAAGTGTTTGCTGTTCCCTCATTGTGGCTGTGGTAAGTCTGCTGGAGCTCTGATTGTGGTGTTAATCCTCTGCGGATCACTGAGGTGGGTTAGAAGTCAGACTTGCATTGAGTGGAAATGGCAGTGGTGTGCCGCTTCCACAGTGGCGTAGCTGTGGAGGAGCACAACAGCTTAATCTTGCCATGGTGCTTGCTCTTTCTGGAAGACCCACAGAAAGCAGACACGTGCTGTTCCAGTCACCTGCATGAGTCGAAATTTCGTGTGTCAGGGGTCTGTTGTGCAATGAATTGAAGGGCTAAGCCATCCTGTGANGGTAGCAGTGCTGGCCCTGTGAGAAACCATCTTTCAGCTTCTACCACCACATAGGCAGAGCTGAGGTGTGGTGACTATCATGTGTGGTTTCACAGTGTGAAGCCTATGTCTGTGGGTGTTGGGTTGTGAGTAACGCCTGAGATGTGACCTCTTGTGGCATCTCTCAGGTTTACGGCTAAAAGGGGAGAAGGGTCTCTTTCCCTGCTGCAGGATGGTGGTGGAGATTGTGATTTGTTAGTCCCTGGGTGCAAGCCACAATGCTGTAGCAGAGAGACCCACAGCTGTGACTGAGAGCCTCATTCTAGACTTGTGTGAGTGAGCAAGATGAAATGAATTGTGGTGGACTCTTGGATGCTGCCATGCCAGCAGTGCATTTTGGGATACAATGGGAATCCAGGCTCCCACCCTTGGAGATGATGAAGTTTGGATGTAGTTCAGTATCCCAGGAAGGAGATGGATGACCCTTTACCTTTTGGATGCTACCATAGCTCTGCAATGCCCTTGCCCTGTTCCCATTCTTCTGGGGAGAAGTCTGGCCAGAGGTGTCACAGCAAGGCGGTGTGGGGTGGTTGCAGTTTCCCAGGCCCAGGAGAGAGCTGTTGTGGCCAATATGACAGAAAGCAGGAGGAGCAGGTTTGTGTACAGGGGCCAGGCGATGGTGCATGCTCAGGGTGATGGTTGTCTGCAGGTGACTGCTGTTTACCTCTTGCATGACTTCTGCATTGCAGCATCAGTCAGAGCCAGGAGCCGCCTGACCACATTTGGGTGAATTGAAATGAGGGCTGGAGCTGCGGTTTTGCTGAGTTAGCAGTACATGCTGGTTTTCAGCCCCATTTGAGCCTCTCTAATCCAGGTGGCTTAGCTAGCTGCTGCCCCATCATTTCTCTTTCTATGTTGTTTTCGGCCACTCCAGGCCATCAGCTGATGGTGGCGAGAAAGTGTTTGCTGTTCCCTCATTGTGGCTGTGGTAAGTCTGCTGGAGCTCTGATTGTGGTGTTAATCCTCTGCGGATCACTGAGGTGGGTTAGAAGTCAGACTTGCATTGAGTGGAAATGGCAGTGGTGTGCCGCTTCCACAGTGGCGTAGCTGTGGAGGAGCACAACAGCTTAATCTTGCCATGGTGCTTGCTCTTTCTGGAAGACCCACAGAAAGCAGACACGTGCTGTTCCAGTCACCTGCATGACTCCCATGTCCTTTTGGGTCTGAGTGCCAGAGGGTAAAAGGAGGATGTGCTTAGAGCACCCACCAGAGCAACAGCTGTCCAAGCTAGTGTACGAGGCTGGAAGTCACAGGTGATTTTCTGCCAGCTCTGCTCCATGTTCTGTAGGGGAAGCTTCTATAGCAGAGGACACTAAGCTGTTGTGATAGAAAGATGTTGAAGCTGGATGCAAGGTTTTGTAGTGGCCATGTGACTGCATTAAATTGTTTCAACTTGGCCAATTTGAAGCAGGGCTGGCAAGCTCCATGGGCAGTGTCATTTCTGCTGGGAATGTTTTATGCCTCTTGAGCTGCTGTAATTGCTTATGCTTTGGGAATTTCAGGAGAGAAAGCTTCTTTGTACCAGGAGATCCTGAGCTCAAAGTAGTATGTAAATGGTTGGAGTTGTGAGCAGCATCCCCACGCGGCGCTGGCGGGAACCGGCGGGAGTCGCCGTGCTCCCGCAGCCGGGCGGGGAGAGCCGACTGCACCTGCTGCTGCTCAGTCCAGCACCAGCAGCCGCGGGCAGCCGCCGGTCTCAAGCACTGGGCCAACAGGCAGCTGCCGTTCACTGCTCCGGGGCAAGCATTGCCGCTGCTGCCCCGCCGCCGCCAGCGGGGCAGGGCCTGCTGCTGTCGTCCGAGCGCCCCCCGCACACGGCTAGAGCAGGCAGCTGCTGCGCTGCGGGAAGTCCCAGCCATAGGTGTTCTCTGGCCAGCAGCGCGGGGCTTGCCTTGCTGCCCTGCAGCTGCCGCTGCCGCCACACAGGCGAGCAGCTCTCCCGCGGGGGGCTGGAGACTGCGCGGTGCAGCTCCGCGGCCACCCCGTGCATTCAGGGAGCCGCGGGGGTCCGGGCGAGGGTCCAGGGGGGTCCCGTGCCTCCCCTGCCGGGCCAGGTCTGTGCCTGCAAGGCACTGAGATCTGTTCGCCTTGTTTTCTTATAAAACACAGAACACAGGTTTGAAAGCAACCCTCCTCCCCCCTCCCGCAACCCCTCAAACCCGTGAAAAACCAACACCCCCCTTCCCATCCCCTCTCCCCAGAAGAAACCCCAGGAAAAAAATACGTTTTACAAACTAGAGCCGATTTCACTCCATACCACAAGATGCCTCAGAGGGCACCTACACCACAGTGTAGCTCTGCTGATGCGCACTGAGTGTCATGCCCACAGCTTCAAGGATGTTAGGTGTGATGCCTGAGCCTCTAGCAGTGCTCTGCTAAGAAGGAGGATCACGAATTCATCGCTGCTCTCTTCTTCCCAGCAAGTATGGAAGAAGGAAGTATGAGGTCATACTTCCTTTCATTTTCAGGACTACATACAAAGATTAATTTTTTGGTCATGTCACCTGAAAAACTAGTTCACCTAGCTCCCTTCTTGCTGTTGTCTCACGAAGATGTACCACAAGCCTACCTGGCACTATTGCAAAGAACATCACCACATTCAGTATGCACACAGATGTCCTCCAGGTACCTATGTTTTACCCACAGCTCAGCTGGCTTTTATTTGTCTGTTTGAAATAGGTGCTGGGTTGCAACATGTAAAAGTTGAAAAGAAGTCCAAGCAGTGTGAACATCATTGTGTCATACTGTGCCACACCACCATTAGGACCTGAAGGAGTAAGTGGAAAATACTACTTTCCTTTTACCAGTTAAGGGAGAAAGGGAAATTTCTCTATTTTTAAGGCAAGCCAGTAGGTGTAAAGCTTGGTTAAATCATGAACATTTGAGGTTTAGATGGTTTTTTGTTTGTTTGTTTGTTTTTTTGGGGGGGTGGGTGGTGGTGTTTTGTTGTGGTGGGTTTTTTTTATGGTGGGTTTTTCCCCCCTCTACATAAAAGTCAATATTTTGTTTGCTTCCCCTCTTTTCCCAGAACAGAAGCCCTGAACTGAGTTTTTCTATGTATGGTTTTTGAGTTTAATTGTAGCTGCTTCAGAACTTGTTGATTTGCAGTCCAGCAAGGAACAGTAATGTTTACCCTGAGATGTTAGGGCAAAAATCTTCCTCTGTTCTGCAATCAGTTTTTGAACAGAAGGGGGAGAACCAATTGGCTCATTGCCAGAGGCAGGGTTAATGCTGTGAGAGGCAGATCTTTAACCTCTAAGGAGGGTGGGCTGTCCACCTACAGCTCTATCCCCAGCTGACTCCCTTCAAGCCAAAGTCCATGAGCTCTGGCTCTTGAGTTGTGCAGGCCAGGTCCACCATTGCCCACCTGAGCCAAGCACAAGACAGGCATGGGCCTGTTCCCCACAGCCTGAAACCACCAGGTCATGTGTTTCTAGAGGAGTGCAAATAGGGTAAGCAATTGTACAAAACTACCTTGTAAAATCTGGATCATTATTAAAGTAACTCAAAACACCAGAAATGCATAACATCCTATGATGCTATTGCAGAAAGACTTTACCAGTTACAGTTAAGCGCTAGCTACAGAAATAAGGATTCTAGAGGTGCTTGAATGTTGCAGGGATAAAACTCAGTCTGTAGGTGTCATTAAATCACACTTTTAGAACACAGTTGCCGTTTCACAGGGCATGACCCCATCTCAAACAGCAAGGCTAAATAATTCATATAAAAGCAGTGCCCAACTGAGACAAAGTATGTTTGTCTCTGCATAAGTGTATCTCACTATTTTTAAAGCATGACTACTACACAAACATCCAGGGCAGAAGAGATGTATTTTTCACAGACTAAGTCTAGTTACAGATCTCTGGAATGTGTAAATAATACTTAGAATACAGAATTTCAAGCTGGTGCAAAATGTACAATCAAACACAAAACACATATGACAAAATATATACAGAACTGTTGTAAGAACAAGGACAAACAGATGTTTAAATATAAGAGAAAATTCCATCTTTTATAAATTACTTTTAAAAAAACACCACGTATGTTATTATAGACAAATTATCATAATGTAGTGACATGTTTTATTTGCAAGGTAGGCATTGAGAAACAAGTTACATCATTCAAAGCCAGTTTGTGAGATCAATCCACAAGTAAATGTTGATAATGCATTACTTGTTTGAGGCACACAATGTGGGAACAGTTTTCAACCACTTTAATGCCTATCTTAGGCTTTTACTTTCCTAAGAATTAGGCAGATGTACATAGAATAAACACTAGACATTAACTTGTCATCTTACATGAGTTTATTGGGCCAATGATGATTTATTACTAATGTATTAGAATATTCACAAGAAATGTTGAGACACCTTAGAGTATCTTGCTAATTAAATAGCATTCATACAACTGCATCAATTTGGATAATTCAAATAACCAGAGGTGAAAAACAGCTATTTAAGCAATAGTTAAGCCACAGTTTGAAAAGAATTAAGATGTCATGTGTTGTTCATAAGTAGGAGGGACACTGAAACCTATAGCAAATTACAAACTCTGATACTTGGCATTCAAAGCAGAGATTTCTCTTCCAATAATCAGAGCCTACAACTTCAAGGTATTGATTGCTACTAGCTACACCATTTCTAATTAAACTATCACAAGGATAACTTGCTTTGGGCATGTTTGGAATGCTGGAGTTATACAGCTGTTGCTATGCTACAGATCCCCGAATTTTGTTTTAAAATAGCAGTAAAGGCTTTATAAGCACCTAAAAATTACACAATAAATAGTCAGTGAAGCACCTCTTGCTACCCAATTTGGCAAGATCAGCAGCACTAAGAAATGGTTGCCATGGTAAGACACGCAGTTTGACTCAGGCACTCTTTATTTTTGCTGGCCTGCCTTTAGAAAGCAAAAGGGCTTGTGTGGCACACTGTGTGACAGTGAGAGAGGACTCTAAATGCCAGTCACCAGACTTGTAACATTCCTGCAGTCAAACACAAGGGTAGGTGTTCTGCTGTTCAATCTGCAGTGATCCGTATGGGGAGAAGTTCTGCCTTGTATGGCTGATATTTATATATGGAGTTTGTACCAGATGTGTAATAGGCAATACACACAATATAAATGAAGCCACATCTTCTGAAATCAAGTAGTCCCCTAAGTTACACACTTGAGTAGTGCACAGTGACATGTTAAATGGCTGGGCTGCTAGAAGAGCTCTGAGGGATAACTACACCAGTAACAATGCCTTATTACAAAAAGCTTTGCTTTGAGATAGATCTTTAATATTAACATTTATTTCAAGATTTCAGACCAACTTTTTCAATTACACTGATCTGCTTATAAAACATTCTCATAAATTATCTTCACAAAAAATATAGTCACTCTTGGAAAACATGTTCAATACAACACTTGTATCAGTAGAAATTCTGTCCTGTGAGGCCATGGCAGAAAGTCACAAGCTGTGCTTAAATCTGTTGAAGGTGACATAACTAGGAATCTAAAACCAGAAGGCAACTATTCCATTAATTATCATGGTAAGCAGAAACAATGCTTCCAAAACATGGAGTGCACTGTTTCAGTGGACATGTATGTATTTACAATCAATAGTCACTGTCCTGTAAACACTGAAACTACCATACTAACTGCAGGTTGAGATTAGTGATTTGCATTCATTTAATTTCACTGCACTCCACACCTACAATTGCTACACTGTTAAAAAAAAAAAAAACACAACCCCCAAAACCATTAAATAGCAAAAGGAATGAAGGCTTTGATCTGGATCTCTCCTGCAACTAAGTATCAAAGCAGTAAATACTGACATTATAAATTACACTTGATCATTAAAACCTAAAACTTACAATAGCAACCAATTTGCTCAAAAACGTACACAAACTTTCAGTCAGCTATAAATACATATTGTGATAAGAGGAAGAAGCCATCTCTCATTCCTGAGCAGGCTTTCAAGGACATGGATGGGCATCAGGAATACTGCAGTAAGAGAAACTCCTAAACAATTGCATTCTACAAACTTGTTTCCATTATTACTTGAAAGTGCATCTTTGTATCTATGAAATCATCCCCACATTTCTAAAAAAAGTACAAACATTGCAAGTTTGCCACACCCCAAGCCTATGTAAGTTGTAGTTTCTGTTAAGTGCAAAAAGTATAATGAAATTATGTGCACTGAGGCATATAAGATCAAGGCCTAAAAATGAGGTGATGCCATCACAATGAATCCAAGGTAGTTCAGTGGTTGCTGAGTCTTTGCTGCACAGCTGTTAAATGGCTAAACAGAAGCTGAAGTAGAAATTACAGAATAGTCTAAGCCAAATAACCAGAGCAATGTTTTAGAGCAGGAACTCCATTCTCCTACTCTCCATACACCTTTACCAGCATGTGCCCATGCCTTTATTACCAAATTTGGTATAGAGCTAGGCCTGAAGGGCAGGAGGGAAGCCTATCAGAAGAAGAAGATGTACAGTTACTTTGAAAATTGTAAGGAAGGGGTATGTGGTGCAGACTGAAAGAGTATCTACTTCAGGTCTCTCAAGTGCAAAACACCAATGGACCCTCAGTATTCAGTATGTGCTGGAACAAGGACCATAGGCTATGCAACACAAACCATACCTGCTCAGTACCTTATAAAATACATATGCAGCTAAATCTGTCGTGTCTTCAACATAAGCCTTTTTTAAGTGTTGCAACAGCTCCTCTTACCTTCTTCTCCCTCAAAATGAGGCTTCATTTGATAATGACACGTTTATATGCCAACAGACTGCTACAGAGGCACATGCATGGATAAATACTTAGCAATCCGAAACAGCTGATATTAAAAACAAGAATATTATTTGCTCCTTATAGAAATTAAATCTGTACAATACTTGTAAGAAGGTAACTGTGAAGGTTAACAAACAATTTTCTGTGACAGTTCAGTTAGTTTTGTTCCTTAGTTAAGTCCTGCAGTGGACTATGCTACAGTTTTTTCTGTATTTTAAAATGCTACAATAGCCATTGCCATTGATTTTAGACAGAGACTTGATTAAAATCTTATAAGAACAAGAAGAGCTCAAACCATATACATGCAGAGACTGTACTCTAAACACAGTTGTGCTTTTACTGTATTGCCATATTGTCCTGTTGGAAAAGTGCAATTCCTGCCTGCTGTCCAAAAATGGTGAGAGAAAGATCCAGAAGTGAGTGCTACCAATGTTGGAACAGAGCAAAAGCTGTACAATTAGGCACTGTGGAAGGAAGTACAATAAGGTATATTTTCAAAGGGTGTATATGCCTTTATGTACGCACACATATACACACATATGAAGTTTTTGGCAAAATGACAGTTTCATTTAAAAATCAATTCACTAAAAACACCAGCAATTTAAATGATACAAATCAAGGGTAAAAGCCATGGGAAAAAACCTAGCAAATTTTCTGAAGTAGCATCCGTATCTCAGGAATGAGCTTTTGAATTTCAGTTCTCCTAATCCAAGGCAGAGCTGTGTTTACCCATCAAAACAGATTTTAACCAATTCTCACATCTGCAATTTTGTGTTATTTCAAAGCAACCATGATTTTCAGGACTCTTCTCTACCCAGTTCTGGCAAAGCTTAAGTAGGGCACTAATAAAAGGTCAGGAGAATGTGTCTCATCAGCAGAGATGCTAGTTGTCATATCTCCGATACTGCATTATTCAAATTCCTTGCCCATGTGACCATTGGGTTCTCACACAATGTTACTCAAAGAGTCAGTATGGAAAATCATCTATCTGCTCACTGTCAGGTAAATTATATTGCATTGTTTTGTTCAATGTAAAGGACAAATCTAAATGTTTCTTCTTTTAAATGTTATCTCCTCCTTTCATGCAAGTCTTATATACTATGCAAGAAAATACTAGGCCTTCTTAGATACTAGGTATGATAAAAATGTAAAAAAAAAATAGCCTTGATACATTGGCCTTTACAGAACATGGAACTGGAACATCTTAACAGAGGGGTTAAAGAGTGAGTTTCTCTTTTTAAAAGCTCTAGAGGGAGTTTCCTATCTCAACTGTCCAGGAATTTGTTTTGCCATCAAAACGCATTAAGCATCAATTTACAATGCAGAGACCTTAGATGCCAAGAGTGTTTTTCTTAAGATACATTTTTATTCCAGTGTGGCATTCGTCTGCTCAAATAACAGATGGTAGTTTGTTTCTGGATAAAAAAGAGAAAGAAAAACAAAGCTCAAAGACACCTTGTCCTCCACCAGGATCTCCTCTGGAGGTTGTGAGAAGAATACATTCATACTTCAGTGCCATGTTGCTACCACAATAGTACCCTGAGACATGCTTGTACAAAGTTACAGGTGTGGAAAATCTGCCGGGAAGGATATGCCACAGAAAGGGGCCCTCTGATTAAGATACTGTGACCTGCAAGTTTCATGTTATTTCAGATAACAGATACTGAGCAAAAGGGAGAGACAGCCAGGTCCTTAACAAGTCAAGAACTTGAAACACTGTCAGTTATGTGCTAAAGGGTTATATATGTCTGGAAAAACAGTAAGACAGGTTTATTTACTTGAGCTGCAGAAGACAGACAGTACCATCAATCTTAAAACTCATGCATGTTTTCTGTAACAAAAAGTCAGATTTTTCTCTCTGAGTCACAACTGGAAAGTAGAACATGTATTCTGCTGCCCAAAGGATACAAAGCAGTTTCTCTGTCTTTTGAGCAATTATGAAGCAGCAATCTATTTCAGATTTCCTCTCTAATTTGTGAGATTCATCCAAAGAGTGCATACCCACAAATACAACACTTCATCCTTCCTACTTGTGTAGGATATTGATATAACTTGTGTTGATAGGCATCCTACTTGCTGGTACTAGGATGCCAAAAGAGCTCCAGCTGATCCTTCATGCCCAGGGTCTGAAGCAGAAACCCTGTGTTTAATGATCAGGAAGACAAGGATTTTAGTTTTGTACTATCCAAACTATATCCTTCATGGCATAAATCTAGTTTTCATACTGAATAAAGGTTAAATTGTAGTCCTCACACTCTGGTACCTGAAGAACATCTCTGAAATTAAATTAAGAATTTAAATAATTAAGAAAAGGTTTCACTGAAAACAGTAGTCAGTCCTCAAACTGCTTCTCTACCAGAACACTAAGAACAGAAGGAATCACTTGAGAGGACGGAGAGGCTGCAGGTATCTGCCATTTTTTCATGGCTGTTTTGTCTCTCTTTATCATTCTGTTGCAATAGTTGACTGCCTTGCAGCACACACATTCACACCTTCGTCTGTACTATAGTTTGAGAGTAGAAAGCTCAGATGTTGCTGAAGTTGGCACAGTGCTTAGAGTACAGACTCATCAACAAGACACAGCAAGAACTGCCTCAGCACATAACTGGCTGCCTAACAAAATGGCTTTTATGTATTTCAAAGTTACATTTCAGTTCCCTGAAGCCACTGGAGATGTTTTTCTAGACACACTGGCAGGAGGAATGCTCCTAAAGCTGACACTTGAGTTATGAGTTCATGCCACTCATAGCTGAGTTAGTTATTACTGTGCAATAGAGAACAAGTAAGCCCACTGTCTGGCAAGGTGGGCTCTAGCAAACATGGCTCGAGTAGCTTCAAGCAGCAAATGCATTTAAGTGGCAAAACCATGCAGGCCCCACCCCCAGCCCACAAGCGGCTCAGAGGGCTCCTTGTGTGTGATATTGACCTGAAGTGAAAGGTTCAGTCTCTGGAGAACCACAGTGAGATGAGCCCCGCAGAGATGTGAATGAAGAACAAGACCACAAGCCACTGACAGTAGATATATGTAGTGTATGGCAGGATCAGCATGTCTGCTCCAGTGCCAGTTTCTAGGGAAGCTGTAAAAGGAGTACTGGATCCCCAGACCTCAGCAGATGGTCAGAGAGCCTCTGAAGAATACATACTCACTCATCCATGTAAGAAAAGACAGTCACTGTGTCCCTGCACCCACATCTGATAACAACACCCACCAAGGACTTGAGAAGCCTGACCAAGTAAGTGAATTTTGACAATGGCTCTTCTATTCCCAGTTATTTGAAGCCTACAGCATGTTACATGCACACTACAGGCTTCGACACCTTCTAAGGCTTATCAGTGAAGCTATGCTGTACTTCAGCTATAACACATGACTGTGCTAATTTATTTAACTGAACACTAAATGGTACTTCTTTTTACCGAAAGTAATGATGATTTTTTTAGTCTTTGAGCTTGCACTTACATAATAGTCCAGCTGTGACAAATTAATGTAAATGAAACAGCACAAGTAAGGACAAGAAGAAAAGTCTGGTGTCAAAGATAATGGTTTCAGTGATAGAAAAAATAGGTATATCATAATAATACCTTGGGTATTCTTGTTTCTTTTTTTATGTTAAGAGTTACAGTTGCTATAATTCATATAGTTTTTAAAAAAGGCTTTGGCTGAATAATGAGAAACTAAGCTGGAGTCGAAAAATTGCTCTACAGGCTGTTTTCCCTTCATTCATACTACCCAAATACTATTGAAGTAAAGTTTCTGAAATATTTTGACTCAACTGTTCTAGTACTTTCTCTCTTTGCAGTGCATTGGACTCCTCTTATAGAAACAACCTCTCCTGTGTTTTGTGTTTTTTTTTTCTTTATGGTAATACTGTTTCAGCTGTGCTATTTAAACTGATCCAAAGAGTTCTCAGCAGCTTATGTCTTTGCTTTCTTTCGGTTAGGACTATTGTGAGCATTAATTTAAAGGAACACATTTTCAATTACAGAATAACTCACCAACATTTATCTATGGAATTATTTTCTTTAAGAAGGAGCTGGGAGGAGGGGAGGAGTCTTTGTGAAGGCAGATGCAGGAATCTCAGCATCTTGGAATCTCTGTTGGGCTGGAAGACAGGAAAATGGATAATGGAAAAGCAACCCAAAGTAAACGTTTCAGATGAGACAAGTGGTACATAATAGTTACTTGTGACAATGATGCACCTTCTTTAAAAGATAAAGTACAATGCACAACTGTCAAAATGTAATGAAAGGCATGCTCATAGGCAACACTCTTCAGGAGTTGTCTACACTCAGTTTTACTGAACCAAGCTTGGTATCTACAGTAGGTGTGCTGCATCACTTCTGAACACAAAACTCCACTTAGCGTCCTCCTTCAGAGACTTATATGCTATCCACTTTCATCTCTCTCAGGCTTCCAGTTTTTTTCTGTTTGTGCTTGGATTTTTTCAACATATGGACCTAAAATTGAAAGTTTTAAAAGAAAGTGAGTGAGTATTAAAATACCTGTAGTCACCAATAAGCTGATCTAAGGCAACTAACTAATAACCAAGTGAAATGCTGGAACTGCAATAGAAAAACATTTAAATGCACAACTATCAGATGCACCTATCTTTATAAAGCTATAGGATTAACTGCTTTTCTATATAAACATATTACACACACGTTATATATATGTATGTATGTGTGTGAATATATATATTCCTGTACGCGTATATATATATACACATATAGTCACTAATCTGACAGAAGGGTAAGAAATGTTTCTCACTGACGGACAAGTTAGGCTTGTTCTCTTTCTCTCTCTTCCTTTCCATTCCCCTTCCCTTTTCTTAGGAAGAGAACAAAGTTTAACACATTCTGAAACTTTAGATATGACCCTCACCCACTTCTCCTCTGCATGGGCCATTGTTCTGGTAGCCTTCCCAGAAGAGCT
>VYZS01074253.1:10954-24546 GCA_013400695.1 Neodrepanis coruscans
AACAGTCAGACACAGAGGAAATGATTCTCTCTCAGCAGTGTTACTGCTACTGCTGATCTGTTCCATCCTTCTGCCATTCCCCTTGTGCTGCCCTGCTGAGCAGAACTAACAGGAGCGTCACAGCCCTGTGCTACTGCAAGAGTTCCCTTGTGCTGAAGAACTCCTGAAACTGGCTGGACTGGCTTTTGGATAAACAGACAAAAGGGGAGTGGCACGTGTCCTAGGAATCTACCTACAACCAAAGAACCCACAGTCACTGTCTCACCATGCTTCAGGTACAGTTAGGTAGAAAAATGTCATAAGAAGTTCTTTCACTCCATGATTCTGGCAAAAATAATTACTAGGTTTGTTCTAGTTATGAAGAGTATCATATGTGCAAACAGGGAGAGTGAACTTTGCTGTGTGGTAGGAGATTCCACCTCCCCCAGAAGAGCACTTTGGGTAAAGCAATTGTCACCTTACTGCCCTTTAAGCTTCTCTATAACAAGAACAAAAGCGTACACCTTAAAAAAAGGCCTAAGTCATAAATCTAGGCAACCGGAATGCTTTGTCCCTTTTAAGGGTTTCCAATTTCAAACTCTAATGCAGTTTCCTCTCCTTTGCTTTCGATTGATTTGGAAAGTAGATAGAAAGGAAGGGCAGTCCTCACAATGGCTCTCCTTCAAAAATTATACCAAGAGCAGCAGAAGATAAAGAGTGAAGTTTTTTACCACCAGGACCAAGTACTGTGCCAATTCCCCAGCTACAGAACATTACCTCTTATTTCTTAGTTTTACTAATGTCTGTTTTCTGCTGTCTTTAGACAGTTCAATCATGTATCTGTCTGGAGGATAAGAAGGAGGGAGGGGGCAACCAAGGATATCCTTTTTAGTGGCTTGCTGGGAATTTGCCACATGCCCCTACTAGGAATAACCCTGCTACCTTCCCAAGCTTCCACTACCCAAGCAGTTATGACTTCCTCACAGCTAACTACCGAATTATTTGTAATCAATTTAGACTTGGATAAAACATTTCATTTCACTTGAAGGAATTTCCATTGTCCCAGTCAAAGGAATCAAATGATAACATGGTAATTTAATAGGTTTTATGTCTTTTTGAGCAATTCATTCACAATTAATGTTTCACATTCTGATAAGATTGCCTAAGAAAAATCCACCCTTTTAATTGCATTTTTAAAGCATGCCAGAAAAAAATCATGACTTTTAAAGGAGAAGGAAATAATCTACAAAAACTGATAAACTGCCCAATCAGGTATGACTTATAGTCATTTTCTCTGTGCATTACTGAACACAATCTTATGACAACTTTTCTGTTCACAATGTTTGCAATGGAATCATAGAATGCATAAAAGCTTTTCCAGGAAGAACTGTAAGAGTTCCAGTTAAAGAATCCAAATTCCTGCTGTATGACTCAATGACAAAATGGACTAAACCAGGTGGTGAAAGACAATCTTATCACAGGAGACAGTCAACAAGCTCACTTGAGTGTCCCCCAGCTCTGAGCACTGGTGGCTACTGCAGATGTCCAATTACTACAGTTCTGAATTGTCTGGGGGGGTTTTAAGGGCTGCAGAGCTACAGCTGACTTCAAGCATCAAGTCCATTCCTGCATTACCTTTCACTAACTAGACCATGAACACCAGAACCTCACTCAGAATTTATTACCACTACAATTCAAGCTTTCTTTAAGCTTAACTTCAGAATTCTGTTCCTAAGTAATGCAAATGTCTTAAGTAAATTTATCCTTCAACAAACTAAGCTGCATCAATACAAACAGTGAATCCACCCTGGTTCTGAGTTGCTAATCTCTACAAATATATGGTGAGATTCTTTCAACTACCTTAATGAAAACAGGAACACAACCCAAAATAACTTTCTCTCAACTACAAAAAATACACTTAGCATACAATTTTATTGGCCAGTTCAGGCTTCCTTATATGTGGACTGTCACAATTCTTTTCAAGTAATCAAAATACAAATTTGTTATTCAAAACCTTATTCATAGCAGGTGAAGCTAAGAAAGTTTCAACTTCATGTGCTGCTCAAAGTTTCCAAAACAGCTGAAAACTTTGAAATTCTGAACTGTAAAGCAACAAGCAATGTTTGACAATTTCAGAGAACTTTATGCTAAACAAACTCTTTTAGCATGAAAAACTGTATTCCTTGAACCTCCAAACCCAATCCCAGACACGCAAACCCAGTTTTTTCTTCCAGCTCGCCATGCAAAGTTTCTAGTGATATTGCACATCGCAAGATCAATAAACCAAATGAACAGCAGTTTGCAGATGAGTGTTTGAATTTGTCTTATTAGCTTCAAGAAATACTCGAGTTCTAATACATCCTTATTTTTCAGCCTCTGAAGAAAAAACCCATCATTTAAAACATAACATACAATCATTTTAATTTTTTTAAGGCAACAGTAGAAGTTGATTCTGGCCAAGAAATCAGAATCTTTTCTTAAAACAAAAGATGTGTGAAATTTTCATCTATCTACAATTAAGCTATCAGAACAACTTTTCCTAGGTTTTGAACAACTTGGGGATATTGCCAAAGGTCATGTCCCCACAAATTGCTTATTCTATCATCATATATTTCTCTTCTGATTGAAGGACTTTACATTTTATCTGCTGTACAGAAATAGATTAACAGAAATGAGACTGTACACATAGAACTCAATCCTTCCATCATCTGCTATAAATTCTAACTTGGAAATTTCTAGAACCTTCTAGCATGAATATTAAAAAAAGCGGTAATTTTAAAATACTTCCAGCAGCCACTATTTTCTCTACAGAAAACTAAAACATTTTACAATATTCAGAAATATGCAGACAGATCTGATAGAAGCAGTCTAGTCACTTCCAAATCCTGGCAACCATTTCAAGTATTCAAACCAATCTGGACAAAAAACATTCAGTATTTACATGGAGAATACTCTGTGAGAAATTATTTCCCCTTCCTAACAAAAGACAGCTCTTCAGTACTTCATTGTTTAATAGAACCAAAGATTTCAGCATGTTTTAAAGTAACATATGATGAGCAGCAATATGTAAGTAACATTTTAGAATTAGAACACTATGTACACTCAACAGTATTATTAAAATATTTGCTTTGACAAAAAATTGCATGAACTTGTCAGCAGGTTGCAGAGAAAAATACAATAGCTTTGATAAACAATAGTAAAACAAGAAAGAGCAGTATCAATATCTAGAGCCACCCATCACTTTAGATGGAACCCTGTTTTCAGCTGTTTATGATGTGCTTTTATACATTTTCAGATCATATAGCCTGAAGCAGGAAGCAAGATCTGCAATCTATATTAATAGGAGCCTTCAAAATCCATAGTTGAATGACTTCACTGAAAAAAACTGTGGGATGAGGCTGTGCTGTCATTCCTCTGGCACACAGACACTACAGAATACCAGGAAAAAACTGGTAAAAAGCAAGCTCAAAAAAAGTGAAACTGGAGGAGATGCACACACTGCACACCAAGATCCACCTAACCAAGAACTCAGACCAGAACTTGGTATCAGCATTCCCTGCCATCTAGCAACTACTGGAAAAAAAGCACACTTGTCTACTAGGTGACCAGGGAAGTAAGAAAAACAACATCTGATCATCCACCTGATCTGAGTGTCAGAAATGTGCAGAGCACTGAAGAATAACCAGCTGCTAAAAAAATGAGCTTTATACATACGAGTCGCTTTCAACATGAGTAAAACTCTCAGAGCAGCTCCAGGAAGCTCTAGCAGCTGTGCTCAGGTATTTGGAGACACAGCATTAACGCTGCGGAGCCGAAGGGGCCCAAGGCAACCCCCGTGTGGCACGTGCAGGGGCCGGAGCGGCTTCTCCGCCGGCCTCGTGGTTGCCCTCTGGTGGCCACGGGCTGCCCCGAGCACCCGGCAGCAGAGCCAGGGCCCTGCAGAGGACACTGCCAGTAGCCCCCCCAGCAAGTCACTCCACCTGCATTTGAAAGTCAGTCACCTCGTCACTCAGGTCAAGGGATTGATATGCAAACGAGAGACGATTCTGACTCATTAGAGGAAAACCCAAGCAGGACACTTACCAATTGTGACTGCAATTATCAGTGGCACTCGAAAGTGCAGGACACATGACTCCATTAAGAAGTTTTTTAAGACCTTGAGCTTAAGAAGCAGGTGAAAAAGAACAGTAAGTGGCATTACAAACTAAATACTGTAGTCTATTTCTTTTCTGTACTGAATGACCTCAATGCAGCATGTCATTTTTCAGATCCTTTTGTGCTCAGGAATTTAAGGCTACCCACATAAAGAAATACTCTGTCATATAAAATCACAAAATTGTTAGGGTTGGAAAGGATGGACCTCTGAAGATCATCTAGTCTAATCCTTGTGCCAAGGAAGGGTCACCTGGAGTGATGAGTGATGCAGTCTATCAATGTATTTAGGTCCTGTCTTAACCAATAAACCTAAAGACCAGAAGTCACTGCTGAATATAAAACCCAGTTATTTTAGTTCAAAAGAGTAGCTGATGCTGTGTAAAGTCCCTTGTTTTAGAAGATAATTATGGAACAACAAACCATACTAAATCTACCATTCTGCCTAACAATTTCACAATTAAACCAGTGAAAAGAAAATCATTTTAGTTTAAAGTTCCTTTCTTCCTACTTACCTAGCAAATTCAGCCAGTTGCTTGGGGTCCGAGAGGTCAATGCCAGGTATTCCACCAGGAGGAAGTTTCTTCCCTGTCATATACTCTGAGTAATCTGGAGGAGAATTCTCTCCAATGATCTGCTCTTCCACCACGGTTTCATGGTCAATATCTTTTTTATCATCTGAAATGCACAAAATATCAAATTCAATACACACTAAAGATCAAAACAACATACAAGTTATTAGGCTGCATCTCAATACAAATTCACCAACACTGCACATTTAAAGGAATACACTGCACTTCCAGACTTCCACATTAATTGTGAAAAGACACCCATACACAGCATGAGGATCACAGAAAGAATACAGAAGGTGAGAAATAGAACTTGCATATCTACTTAAATAAAAACACGGAAGTAGAACAATCCTATGAGTACTGGCTGCATTTGAAAGATAATGTACTTTTCCCAAAACAATGCCCAAATATTTAATTCTCCTAACCTCTTCAAGATTTACCTTTCCCATACCCACTTCAGTACTCAGCAGCAGTCCATAACTCTGGAAGCCTATCAGAGACTCCTCTGGCCGACACTTAACCCAAGATGTCACAACTACTGATCTTCACTTCAGTTTTCAAACACCCTTGACCTCCAACATAAGTGTCACAGAGGGACAAGAAATTTAAAGTAAATGCCAATGGGCTTCAGTCCTTGCCTGTAAAATTAAGTTTTTTAAATACTTGCAGACGGGTCTGAAAGAAACTGAAGAACTTAATTGTGTGTCTCCCTCTCAAGGGGGCTTCTTCCTTCTGTGGCGGAGCTCAGCCTAAGCTCTTCCCCACTCTACTATGCAAACAGCAGACTGGGATTATTCAGAGCTTTGATCTGCAAGCCAGTTAAGATACTGCTATTTTCTCTGCTCTAGAGGTCCTCCCATGAATTTGTGCTCAAGGACAGCAGTGAAATCAGGTGGAAGACCTGCTGTTGCTGTCTACTCACATTTAGACCTTCGAATATGTAAGGCACAACCTTTTCTCTCTCCTCTTGCTATAACAGAAACTGAGAGACACAAAAACTACAGAGAATATACACCCATGTTCCTCACTGCAGCATTCATACCAGCAGAAAGAACAAAACAGTATCTTACCATGTTTTCCATCCTCAAATACACCTAACACCAGAAATGTACAGATAGTTGTAACTAGGCAGCTCAATGTAATACACTTGTGACAGTACACCACTTCTCTTGCTGTATGTATGAGGAGCAGATTCTGAAAATTGCTTTACACACAAGAGGCTTTACAAAAACAACAGGAAATGTTGTTTTACAGGTAGTGTTTAAGCAATGGAAACACAAGGTGATAGCACAGAAATAGTATTTCACCCAATAAAGAGAGATAGGAAAACATAAGGCAGAAAACAAAAGAGGAAATGTTTGGGGTTCTTTTTTCCCTAAACAGAAACACAGGAAATGACATTAGTCATGACTTAGTAACTTCGGCTAAGAAAGAGAGGACAAGACATATGCAAATAAAGGAAATTTACTAAGCACAAATTTCTATGCAATTTGTAATGCCTGCTTTTAATGTCTGCCACTGAGCTATTTCTAGAAATGTTACTGCCAGTTTGGGGTTTAATCTGATCTACCAGATCAAATGGCAGTTCATGTATATTCCATGGTGAAAGAAGAAAACAGACTCCAACACTGCAAAGACAGAAGTGTAAATAAGAAAATACTATCTGCAGCATTAAATTCAAAATAAACTACAAAATTGACTATTTGGACCTTTTTGTAGTCTGCTCTAGTTTTTCACTCACTAACTTTCAGCCTCTACCGCTGCCTTAAAGAAAGCAACTGAATTCACTATAAGCAAGGATTATATGTTAAATTTTACAGCACCTTAAGGAGTTACAAACTCAAGTCAATAAACCTCCAATTTGGCAACAATTTGTTCTTCCAAAGAGAAACTCGAAAAACGATTATTTAGCAATGCCTATATAGGCAGAAAAGACATGGAGCTCAGAAGGGCATGGAATTCCTGCAAAGCTAAAAGCAACACCTTCTCCACACTGCAGACTCGAGTGAGATCAGCTGCCTTCAATGTAGCCATTTCAACAGCTACCAGAACCTGCAGTTTGACTGTTTGGTGACATTCGTAACACAGAAAAGTTTTCATTTCCTGTCTCAAATCAGAGGCACAGTCAACAGGGAAATTTTGTATACATTCCTAAAGATCTTCTTTCCTTCCCTAGTGTAAAGGCTCAATATTCCATAGTGCTTTCTTGCTATTTGAGGACCAAAGTCAGCCTTCAATGCCTTTACTTCCCCAAAGTCTGCAACAGAAATCAATCCCACAGCTATTCAATTCCACAGTCTACTGGAGCAAAACACAAAAAACTATGAACATATTGCTTTGATAGACTAGAAAAGAGAAACTATTGTTTAGTATATTGATAGTTATGTGAAAATAAAAAACAAACATCTTTTCCTATACCAAAAACCTGCATCTCTACAGCAGCATCCACCTCCACTTCTAAAAACGAATTTAAACCAAAATGTTAAAATACAAAACAGTTACCTTAGAATGTTACGTCAGGGTAATACTTCTGAAAAAGTAGCAGCATACTTCAGTAGCATTTTAGTATCCAGACCATCCAACAACATATCAAGCCATTAGAAAACAAAACAAAAACACAAACACCCCCCCCCCCCAAACCCCCCCACTTCTTTGGAAATGGAAGATTTATCAATGTCCTCTATGCACAAATTTAGTTTATTTGTGATGCCCTACCAACCTGCACTAGACAGCTCGAAGTCTGGAGGGTAAAGTGCAAGCAAACTTTCACTCAGGCTGACAAGTTAACCAGTAATTCTCACTGCAATTGCAGTTGACTACTAGATCTTTTCCACCTTCAAGCAAGTCCTGATGTCCACTGCAAGCAAATTACTCCCCCCTTTTCCTCTCATGAAGCATCGGAGAACCAAACACACTGCATCCAAAGAGTGGCAAAACACCGACACAACCCTGAAATTATGTGACACCTCTGGATAAGTATAGTACAAACAAGGCACAGTAACTATGCAGTTTCTGCCCAAGCAAACCTAATCTGGATGCCACCCATGCAAGCTAAACATGGACAGAGCCATGGAGCCAGTCACGAAAAGGAAATTAATGGCTGTCTATAATATACATGAACTGCTAATATTCTACCTGATTCAGTTTGTTTTGTCTCTTAAAAACACTTGAGAGATTAATAGGCTCAAACATAAGGCATTCTGCTTAAGTGTGTATTTAGACTATTACTGCAGAGCTAATGCAGCTTTCTGTTACAAACCTGGAACAGAATTTTAGTCCCCTCTTCTGAAAGACACAGAGGAACTGAACACATGACAAACTCGTTCATCATCATCTTCACAAAACATCTACTACCAGGCGCTGGAATGCCCAATATTCATCTTATAAAGCTGTAAAATACTGATGTTTTAGAGACACCACAGATATCCCTCTACATCATTCTATGCCAAATTACACTAGGATAGATATTTAGTCCAAACTGGGATTTCCTATGCCCCTTTTCAGGACATACCTAAACACATCCTCACTTTTACTGTCCTTCCACCTGCACTTCTTTCATCCCAATATATGGACAATGCATAATGTTGACCTGGATCCACTTAGGCCCTTCAAACCAAGTATGTAAAACATTTTTTTACTAAGATCAGTAAAAGTTCACTGTTTTAGCCAGTCATGTCTTCTGGCTACTTGTGAAATAGATCGAGGTTTTAAGAGAATCAAGGCCAAGTATCAGCTGAACAAGCAAAATTACTGGGATAAAACTAGCTACTGCAGATTCCATGCAACAGATCAATGACAAAATATGGCAAAATCTGTTTGCCAAGACCTTACTGATCACGTTTTGCACTTACTGCCACACCTTCTCCTTCATCCTGTTGCACTGAAAACCTATTCGCCTCAGAAGCCCATTATTTCATGTATTTCTAGACTAACAGGTACCTCCAGCTGACATCTGTGGAACTCCCCAGCTTTCTAGAATGGCTCTCTTAATGCCCAACCCAAGAAGCCCTGTCAGTATTTTCACCTCAGTTATCCTTGATTTTAGTCATTGTACTCCACTTCTAAATGCCCAAACTCTGAGCCATCCTCCTCCTCTATTACCAAGCAGAGAGAACTTACTGTTATCAAATCAGTTTTCCCCTATGGAAAAGAGGGTGAAAAAGGGAACTCTGAAGATACACCTGGTAGCAAAACAACACAACCTGTTCCTACAAGTTCCTCCTCAATGCACCAAGTTAAAAGACATTCAACTAAAAGAATGAACAACATTTAAGCATAAATTTTCTTTTTATGATCACACAGTTAAATACATTTGCTTTCAGGAACAGCTGAAAAGCCATCACATGACAAAGGATGTATTCAGCAACTGTGCAGCACCAAGGCACTGTGGTAACAGCTTGGTTATTGCTCCCACATTGCAACCTCCTCAGGCGAATGAGTTCAGTGGTCATGTTTGGAGGCAAAGAACCGTAATTAGCTTGTTAAATAACACAGTTATTTAGCAGACACTTCCGAATGTTAAAATTCCATTTTGCACAGTATGTCATTTTTTAACCTAATCGGCTGCTAGGTTACCTTCCCTCTGACGTGCCTCGCACACAAATGGAGAACAGGTTCTTCCTTCCCCGTGTCACCCATCTCTTATTTCACACCACTGAGACATGAACTGTCAAAAACAGTGCATATATCAATAGCCATCATCTGACTTCAGCATTTACAAGACACGGCGCTGAAGCTCTATGACCTTCTGAATGGTCACCAAACAAGCAACTTGAGTTTCCCAGGGAAGGATCCAATACTGAGCTACAGGACTTGAGTTCAAAGGTGGGCTAAGAGGCAAATTAACTGAGATATTTTAGATGGTGAACCACAACCATGTATTTCACTTTCAAAAAGGAAAATACATTTAAAACAGATGCAGGAAAAGGTCTGCCTTATCACTGGAAAAAACGTCAGGGTAGACTCAATACTTACAGATACCAGAAGCCTGTATCATAGTCTTAATCAGAGAGAGAAACAGATTGTCATCTTAATATTTTAAAGGAACCAACCACTTTCTACCTCCATTATGAAAAACTTTCATAAGAAGCTCATTACCTATCTATCATCACAAAGCATTTTTGTCCTCATTGATAAGGCCCCAACTGCACTAAATTACTAATCTATCATTTACACTACATGAGACAACTGATCAGACAGCAGATGGCAACTTCTCTCACCCCCGAAATCTAATGAAATAAAATGAAAACCCTTCTATTTTTTAATACATAGCAAGTCTTTTTAAAGAGGTTTCAAAGAACCTTCTAGAAACTCAATGTAAACTCCCCAAGTTTCCAAACAGGGGTCCACAGCACAGGCTTCCTGGATTATCAGAAACGATTTCCAAACATGTAACTTCTGCATCTTTGTCTTTCCCATCTAGGGATAGAACACTAGAGCAGTTTAACATCTGTGGGCAATGTTTGGTTGTGCTATTTCAGCCCTCAGCCTGCAGACTGTGCTAACAATAATAGTTTAGGTCAACACCTATTTCAGGTTTGAAAGCTTCACAGAGTCAATACCTAGAAACAGATGTAGTTACACCACTACTCTTCCCCCCTCAAACTTAAGCCCCAACTGCTTGAAATTCCAGCATTTGGTGCAGCCAGTGTTTAAGCACCACCTTCCCAAATGCTCCTGCATTTAAGAATCAGTTTCTCAAGCACCATCTGACAAAGTGATTTCTCACAATCCTTCCCCTCCCCCATCACTATTGTGCATCCAGCCTGGAGAAAGTCACTGAAGACAATGATTCATGTTGAATCCAATGAAGGCACAAAAAAATTCCAAACGATAAAACAATTCTTCCAGTACAATTGGGGGGGTCTCTCTTTGAGAGCCCCATTAATTACATACAGTTTTCTGATTTAAGAAAACTATACTTTAGACAGTATAAAGTAAACACACCACAGGAACATGACTGAAGTATCCACCACATACACCTCTTCAACCCCTTCACAAATACAGAGCCTTTGTTCACTTATTTTCACACATGAAGAAAGACAAATAATTTTATTCTGAAGAACTGAAAAGCTGACCTGAACTAGAACAAAGCATTCCTGTTTCAAACTGAACACTTTAATCATGGGTCACAAGTTTGATATCACCATAGATACCAAGGTGATAAGACAAGTTATGGTAGGTCTAAGTCACTGCCAACAACAGTACTGCCAATTTTTAAGGAGTCCCCTTCAGTCACATTGCTCTGTGTTTCACAGATTATTTCTACACATTTCAAAAGCTGCTACAAGACACACTATACTCATTTATGGACAAAGATTTATGAGTGGCAAAATCTGGTACCACCCATGTACAAGTTAATATAGTAGCACCAGTAAATGGTAACAAGGAATTAATTCACATTGTCTTCCCACACTGTGGTGAGCAAAGTGCCCTTGTTCCCGATTCAAAAACCTATGCACAGCAATATAGGGCTCATTGTTGTGTCTTGATGCATGGCCTGATTCACTGTTCGTCTTTTGATGAACTTTTTGCTAAGCATTTAAACCAGTCAATGATGCCAGTGTGCAAGTAAGTCTTTAATTTTAACGTTAAAACACAGATGCAAAACTACTATTTTTCTTCAAAGCAAAGTATACCTGTTTCTGCAGGGAAACTTTAGTGCAGCTACTCGTTTGCAAATCAGTGGTTCAGGCTTTTTTTCCACACTGAATTTAGTTTGAGGTTTTTGGATGGGTACTTGCATTGGGTTTTTTGGGGGTTTGGGGGGATGCATCCTCCTCTCCTCAAGTTTTGTTTCTTTTCCTTTTTTTTCTGGCAACAATTTGCCCTCTGAAATTTCAGAAAAAAAGCAAAGTCCCAGCATTTGACCACTTCAGGCCACTCCTGTAACATTAAGTAAGTTTCATGAGAGATGTAAAAGCCTGTCCAATACACTCAGTAAAACTTCACAACACTCTCAACTGAGCAGGTTATTATCAAAGGCTGTTTGAAAACGGGTGTGTGCACACAGAGAGGGAAGGTCAAACTCCAGTACTTTTCTTTCACCTATATACTCGACTTTGCTTTTGGAGGGGCTGTTTTGGCATTAGAAATCAAGTCAGACTAGGTATTCATTCTTCTGCATCATGGGTGTAATTGAGTTGAATGCAGCAATGCAATCCAATCTCCAGTAAATTATAAGTGTGTATCATTCCCACTGAGCTTGCACGGTCATGCTCATAGAGAACAAAACCCCCAAAATCAATAGGGCTACCCCTGATGTAAAAGCTGTGTACGTGGAAAGACAAGCAACTTTATTGATTATACACATGCTTCAGTTCAGCCAAGTAATAATCAGCATGCAGAAGCTCCCAGGAAGCATCCTGTCAGGCATTCTGAATTTCCAAGTGCAAATGCAAGCTAGAAATTGTCAATTGATCTCAGCGAGGTCCTGTATCCTGCCAGCTCATGAGTCACACAGCCACTGGCACTCAGCTACCTCAGGCTGCTTCCATGAGCCAGAAGACTCTATTAGCTTCTATTATCTTTTCTCTTTCTTGGATGGTCAGTATCAAGAAAAACACCAGCAAGGGAATTAATTCAGTTTTCATACAGTGACACAAAACACCATCCTACTAAACAGTATCAGGGAAGCTCTTACAAGTTCTTGCCTGTTCATCAAGAAGTGAAGAACTTTGATCAAACTCACGTGCCTATCAGCTGACCACGTGCCAACAGTGTCAGATACTCTATCAAAATTGCCAAAGAAATCACCTCTATTTAAAAAGAGAGTAAAGATACGAACCACCATGCTTTCCACCTTTTCAGGCAGAATTCAGCCATCCAATAGGCATTCCCTTCTACACTACCCTTTCTAAAAACTACTAGTTGTTCCCATGCACGACAGAGTGCAAACATTTTAAGATTACACCAAAAGGTTAAAAGCATCTCTATCTTACCAGACTGGTTTAAAAATTCAAAACGTTACAAAAATTATGATATGCAAAACAGATGACCAACATTGTATTCAAAAAGCACACTCCAATTTAATTACTATATGAGCTGATACAACTTGACCGCTTTTCTCACATTTACATAACTTGAGGACAGAACTTTGACGACAGAGCCTTGCTGCCGGCAATACATTTTCGTAAAAAGAAAAAAAATNTACTTGCCCTGGCGATGAACATGGCGGCGCCCATCGCACACATCAAAACATGGCCTCCCTTCAAAACAAAACTGCCCCGGCCGCGCCGCGCGGCCGCCGGCGGGGCCCGCGGCCCGGGGAGGGAGGGGTGCGGCGCGCACTTACCCGAGGCCCACATGGTGACCGAGAACTCCCCCTCCAGGGTCTTGATCTGCACCTGCTTCTGCTCCCATTTCCTGCCGCCGCCACCCTCGGCCCCGCCGCNCAGAGCAGGTGCGTGTCAGGTTTATTTCAAGTCCCATGGATATTAAACACCTTCAAAAGATTTTATTCCCTTCAAACGACAGTTCCACAAAAAAAAACCAACAAAAAACAAAACCACCACACAACCAAAAAACAAACTCAGACCAACAAAAAAACCCTCCTCAGAAAAACACATAAGCTCACACGACACGGACTCTCTGCGCCTATTTAAAAGCCAACTGAAAACTTCAGACCCAGCCGAGGAAAAGCTGGACGGTTTCCGAGCGCCAACCAGGAATTGCCCCTTTCCTCCCGGCGGCTCGCAGGGACGGAGGTCAGCTCGGAGCCGCCCCTCCCGCCTGTCACCCCCGGCTCCCCACGGGCTCTCAGGGGCCGCTCGTTCGCGGCCGCCCCCTCCGCGCCGCCGGGAGGCGCGGGCAGCCCCGCGGGGGCGAAGAAGGAGCCGCTTCCCCCTCGCCGGCACCGCCGGCTCCAGGCGGGGACGCCCCACCCACCGC
>VYZS01074253.1:25753-50339 GCA_013400695.1 Neodrepanis coruscans
CGGGCGCGGCGCGCGCGGAGTGCTGGCCCCGCCTACCCGCGCGCGGGCCGCGAGGGGGCTCCGCGTCCTGCCCGGGCCGGGTTCGGGCTGCGCTGGGCTTTAGCCGCTGGGCTGTTCCTGCCACCCGGGGCTTCTTCTCTCTCCTCCCTTTTTCTCTGTTCTTTGGAGGGTCGCGCTTTCCCCGCGGCGCTCTGTGCGCGCTTGTGTTCAAGGCTCCCGGACACGCTGGCGGATTGCGGAGCGAAGGCTCCTGGTGCCGGCGGGAGCCCGGACCGGAGTCACGGCCGAGTGCGTGAGCTCGGGCACCCGGAGCGGCGTTTAAAACGAGCGGTGCGTTGCAATTCATCACTGTACAAAACTCCAGTAGTTGAAGTGATGCCTTCCCTTAAAATACCGGGTGTAGGTACTTGCCTTAATAATGAACACACCTCTCCGTCCCGAACCCCTCAAACAACGCCGCCGCTGTTGGCGCTTTGCAGATGCAGCAGCTCCGAGCTCCAGTCACACCCCACTCACCTTTCTGCCGCAGGACATCCCTTCCTTACCCCGACGAGGAACTTCCCCGCCTGCAGAGCGTCCAAGGGAAAAGTACCACTCGTTAGTGTTTTGCGCTCACTTGGTTATTGGCCTCGAAGGGTCAGGCCCGTGTACACAAAAATCAGGAGCAGTATTTGCAAACAAACCGGTCTCTGTCTCGATACGAACAAGCTGGTGACAGTGTTACAAGTAGGAGATGCAGAGCCGCGGTAATTGTAAGGTGTTCTCTACAGGCAACGTAAGAAGTCCTCCGAAAGGACCGTGTGTTACAGAGATTAATGTACTGATAGCTCTTCGAGTATGTACATCTTAAAAAAAGCCCCAAGTCTTAGGTTGTACAAAATAGGTACTGCTGAAAGTAAGGATTTTAAAGTCTCACAGGCATTCTGTACTCATTAGGTCTTCTCCTGTTCCTCATTCCTTATTTTTTTTTTTTCCCTTTCTGCTGTTACCTTTTCTTTCCCTTTTATGTTAACTACAAGTACAGATTTGCCTCTTAAGTATTTCCAAGGCTGCTGCAAAGTAAACATTCTGTTTTTACCTTCACTTCCCACTACACCACTGCTTTTTTTCCTCATATCCCAAGTTGCCATGATATAAAAAGTGATCAAGGATTCCTGCTAAGAAATACTTCTTATTCTACCTCAGCATTAAGTGTTCTCAAAGTTAGTATAATCCAAGTCTCAAGACACCAATACTGGGCTTTGGCCTAATGATGAGATTAGGAAATAGTTTTCTATTAAGTATTAGAAATAGCAACAGATTTACTTAACTTGTGGAGATCTGGGAATTCCTTCTCTCCAGTCATACTCAGCACTACCATTTAAGAAAAACCTACAAGATGTAGTTTATAATTTCAAAATTCTCTTAAACTGCAAGGGTGTTTTTGGATCCTGTAGAGAGATTTCCAGAGCTTTACATATAAATTCTGCCCCTCTGTTTATAGCTGCAAGGACACACGAACCAGTGTGAGAAAAATAGTTCTGTAGGTTTTAAAAATAAGATTTCAAAATTAGAATGAAACCTCCCTAGTCCCTCCATAAAAGTTAAATATAATAAAAAATATGGTGAGCCATTTTGGAGTTTCTTTCTTTTTCTTTCTTTCTTTCTTTCTTTTTCTTTCTTTTTCTTTCTTTTTCTTTCTTTTCTTTCTTTCTTTTTCTTTCTTTCTTTTCTTTGTTTCTTTTTCTTTCTTTCTTTCTTTCTTTTTCTTTCTTTTCTGTGTCTTTCTTTCTTTCTTTCTTTCTTTCTTTCTTTCTTTCTTTCTTTCTTTCTTTCTTTCCTTCCTTTTTGGTGGAAAAATGCACTACTCGATTTTACTTTATATTCTAAACTTTCATAGAGCAAATATTCATGTCACCTACATGTTAGACATGTAGCAATCCTGCTCTTGAATTCCCACCAGATTTCACATTGCCTTCACGGCAAGTGGGATTGGGCCCTGAAGGAATTATTTTAGGTGGTTTTATTTTGGTGTTAGTGTAAACGAGCTTTGTCAAATATAGGAACAAAGTCACAAGTTTCTCTTGTTTATTAAGATAAAATTTTTGGTTCAGGTCGCTGATAATAGTTTAATAATCTTGCACAACCTCGTTTCATTTTTGTGGTTTGAGGTTTTTTTTCTTGAACTGCAAACAATTATATAATTTCAGACAGAAATGCACTTTTAAGGTTTTAAGCATCAGAACCATCTTTTTTTTTTGAATTGCAAGTGTTTTCTGCTTTTTCCCACACATTGCCTTAAAGACAATGTTTTAATGCTTTGCTGCAAACATTCGTATTTCATTATTTTTCAGGGAAAATTATTACATGATACAATTATTGTTCATCAGTTCTATTTTCTCCATTGTACAGTTCTCTTTATCCTGAATGATTTGCTTAACTAACATTATTTTTCATTAACTGCTTCACAAAAAATACGGCAACAAGAAAAAATGAAGATGTAAAAGCTGCCAAGTGAAAAGGTATTTAAAAGAAAACTTTGTCCGCTGTCCAAAAAGCAGCAGAATTTGATAATCTCTTATCTTCCTGCCCTATGCACACTGTTTTGCTCTCCATGCTCAGAGCTCCAGCTTGTTTCCTAGACATGTTTAAAAAGTGAGGGGTAAAGAATTTTATACATTTAAAACCTTCCTTTGGAAATAAAAGTTGCTTTTAAGCATCCATAAACAAAAAAAAAAAAAAGAAAGAATATATTCTACAAGCTCTAGATGCCTCAGATTTAACTGGTTTAGGGTGTTTTCTTTCAGTTCGTTCTTTAAAATCTACTGCAGAAAACTGTAGCCCACCATCAGTCTGCAGCAATCAGTTTTTTTCACATGCACACACCCACCATCGTTTTATCTCCACTCTCCTTTATTGACACTGCAAAATTCCTGGCAGTAGTTTCAGGTCCTGAGCACTGAAAGAGCAAAACCTCATGAGTTTCCTCTTGACAACCCCTGTCATCATAACTTTACTTTCCTTTGGACTGGACTGGCTCATGCATCTGCCTTTCTTCAGTGAGGAAAACCTCAGGATTCAAAGAGATGGGAACTTCAAAGCCAGCACAAACAGTATGGTAGTTCTGTACAGAAGTTGTTTGGACAAGTTGTAAAGCTCCAGGTTACTGAGAGCTCACCCCTTTTCATTTTGGTACAGGTTTGTAAAAAAATTAGTGCCATCCACATTTACCTGGGCCACCAGTACTGTGCACAGGGAAACAGAGCAGAAGGAAGAAGATGAAGGAGAGGAAGGAAAAAGAAGATAAGTTGCGTGTTTCCCAAGACATTTCTTACTGCTCTGGACCTCTTTCAGCTTTTATTTTTTGCATTCATTTGGCATCAGGTACTACAGAAGATCCTATGTACTGGGTACTTGTTTTAGAGCAATGACATCAGTGTAAATAGTAGAAGGTTCTGCAGACAGGTTACTGCCACCATTTATTATGCATGGGTGACAAATACGGATAATTTGAAAAATCATGGTTTGTTTCAATTTACTCCAAAGGCTACTAACCTTGGGCCTTGAATGAGAGACACTGATCTTTTCAGTTTCACAGGGTCACAGAAGAGCTGAGGCTGCAATGCATCTCCAGAGATGGCCTAGTCCAAACCCCTGCTCAAAAGTGGGGTCAAATTGAGCTAAGCAGGCTGCTTAGGACAGAACTCCATTGGGCTTTGAGTATCTCCAAGGATGGTGACTCCACAGCCTCTCTTTCCATGTTTGACCAAAGAAGTAAAACTTCCTGTATTGCAGTTTGTGCCTGAAGCATCATGTCCTTTACTGCACACCACTAGAAGAGCATGGCTCCATCTTCTTTTTTTTTCTTTTTTTTTTCCTTTTAATTTTATTTTGCAATTCCTGGGATGCTCAGTGTCCTGGATAGAGTTTTAGCGTTTGTTAGTGCAGTGTGAAATCAGCAGTGCTGCTTATAGCACAAGAAGACATGAGATGCTTGAGGCATTGCAGTACCCTGACAACCCATCTCTCAGATATGCTTCATAATAACATCAGCAGATAATGGTCAGTACTCAACATCATTAGCCACTCAATCAATATTATGCTTTTTACTGTTGTGTGTGTTTTGTTTTCTTGTGGTGAACTAGTAGTTGACAGCTTTTCCAGGAACCACAGTTGTCATTGCTGTACTAATCCAACTTTGTGTATAGTATCCAGTTACATGATATTTATATAAAGAGCTGTTTCTCATTTCATCCCACCCAACTAATTGTCCTGATCCTTATCTCAGCTGCATCTAGCCAAAATTAAGTAACTGTTCTTTTAAAAAGGATTACTTGGCAAATACAAAAGTCTGCTATATTTTAAGAAAAGGAAGGTCACACAAAACAAGTTAATCTTTCACAAAGTACAGATGAATGAACAAAATGATCAATGCCTGTTTTCTAAATCTTAGGTTAGTCTTTTTTTTTTTTACTCCTGTTCCTGTCCTCTTCTGTTTGCATTAAAATGAGAGGAAGAAATATGAAGTGTGAAACTTCTGAAACAAGTGAGCTTCTCACAGCCAGCATTTACAGCCTTCTGTCTTGCCTCCACCAGGGTCAACACACCCTTTTCTTGATTTGTTTCACCTAACCTTTCAAATTCACTGATTTGGAAACTTCTGATACCCTATTTTTTCCCTCTCATTCTCACACAAACTATTTGTCTAATATTTAAGAAGAAAGATTAGCCTTCCCATTGTAAACCAATGCTGATTGCTAAAGTGATAATATTTACATATCTCGTTAAATGTATGACATGAATAGCTTTTAAGATATTTTTTGCTCTTTTGTAAAGAAGACCAGATAGAGAGTCACTTACTAGAGGAAAAGAAAATCAGTAGTTGATAATAAAGGGCTCTCTTATTAACACCTGTTAAAGATTTAGCCAGGACTAATGAATAAGTTCTGATAATTCAAGATACCAGCTTTTCTTTTTTATCTTCATCTAGAATGCCTTATTAATCAATTAAAACAGGAGAGGTCTTGAAGAGAAAAAAACCTCAACGAACTCTGTAAGAAAGCTAAACTGGGATGTACAATGCCATCAAAGTAATTCACTAAGTAAAATTCACTAAAATGTTAATTAGTTGTGTCATTCTTTCACAGAGTCCTTGCCCTAGCTCTTTGCAGCTCTGCAGGAAATTTTTTGGTTTTAGCTTTACCTTTATAGTCCTTCATAATTTACCTTCCTTCATAATGTAGCTACCTCATCTCTAACTGATGTAATATAACTACCACCATGCCTGGTCTTTATGGCCTGCTAAGCTTCTGCTACAAATGTCGTTGTCCTCTCTCCTCAGATTGCTAATTAAACTTGAGGGAAATCCCTGATCCCAATTTGTATATGGACTCCTACAAAACACGTTTAAAGCTTCATTATGAGGATAAGGTTCTGCTTGCTGACCATGACTAGGAACAAGCAATGAACTCTGTGTACACCTCTTTTCTCTGTTTTGCTTTCTGGTACTTTTAATAATTTTTTTTTCGTTGCTGTGCCATGTACTACTTCAGATTCCCTCTTAATAGGAAACCAAGCAGCTAACAAAACTGCACCAATTAATTTGCTGAGATTTATAGTGCTCTCCTCCATTTGTCATCTGTTTCTGTCTTTGAGACTGAGCACAGCGAGGAAGGATTTTTTTGCTCAGAAGGCATCTGGCAGAGTGAGGGAGAGAGTTTGCACCGCCACCATTCCAAACTAATTTCTAAGTTATGGTCATTAATCATCCCAGTTTCATTAAACAGGTTTTGTTGTAAAGACAACAAAATAAGGACATATCATTTGTTTTCTTACTGTACGAAAGGATACATGAATCAGTGGGACTAATCCTAGCCCTAGAAATGTTTAGCCCTTTAATTGTGCATGGAAAATGCAAGTAATTATTATTGAGTTTTAAAGCTGATGATTATAAATTTAAGTTTTCTCCTCCATTCCTGATTTCAGGGAAGTATGAAACTACCCTTCCATAAATCCTCAGCGTTTACAGAAGAGTCATACCTATCAATATAGGATCTGTGTGGACATCTGAGTAGTCTGTATCTCGCAAATTAGAGGCAACACAAGAAGCAGAAACTTCAGGGAAATAATACCTATTAGTTGACCCAGCATAATACGATTTCACACCTGCCAGCACGGGCAATGTTTGTGAATGCGTGTCCTAACTGCTCTCACTGCTCCCTGGGGCCAGGAAACAAATCTACAACGCCATTCATGCCGATTGTCCTACAAATAGCAGGGCTTCTCTAGCCCTCCTGCATATGCATTTCCTTGGGTTACAGACCTGATGCTGAAGTGCTGAGCTCTCGCTTCCATTCAAGTCACCAGACAGATTTCAGTAGTATGAGGAAAGATGTACCCCTAAAGTTAATAATACATTTTAAAAGAAAAATAGTCTCAGGTTGAAATGAACAAGGCTGAATAAATAAAAATAAAGTAGATGTATAAATTGCTGCGGTCTCAATGAAAACCTAAGGGCAGTTATTTTGTTTATTAAACCAACCTAGCTAGGTTATCATGAGGAAATAGATCGACAACTTGCTAAACTGTGAGTATAAAACATCATATTCCTTAGGTGGAAGCAAAGCTGATCAATGCTTTTGCTGGTGTGCTTATATTAGAAAGATTTGTAGCTCATTAGACAAGACTGTAATTTTACTCTGTGACTTTATAGTCAAATCCATCTTGGAGAATCTTTACATGTTGCTCCAATATAAATACTAACTACAAATATTTCTCCAAACTAAAAGGAGACATAATCTGTTGGTGAATAATAACTGTTTGTTATCAAAGTTGCTCTCCAACTGTTCCCTCAGAGGAAACTCTCCTTACACGTCCTCACACACACACACACATATATATATATACACACATGCACAGCAAGCCATTTTCAAGTAGCTTTTTTTGCCCTCTACTCAAAGTTTAGTCTCTGACTTCAAGAGCCTAAACAAAGTGCCCCTCTTAACCCCGTGTGACTCCCATTGTCAGAAGTGAGCTCAGCAGCCCTGAAATGAAAGGTTTCAAGTGCATCAGGTTGAAACCTGAGTATTGGAAAATACGGTTGGAAAAGCAGATCTGCAAGGTCCAGAGAGCATTGCCAGATCAGCGATGTGCAGTAGTGTGGGCTTTTAGAGGCAAAGGAGAGAAATCCCAGCTGAATCTGGTGCCTTTCTTCACAGGACCCACATTCTCTCATAATCCTGACTGTTTGTTGACAGTGAACCCCTTAGGTTCTCGGGTTTAGGTAAAAGATTACAAACGTTGCTGCTTTTTGCCTGTAACATTTCTGCTGTGGAATAGAAGTGTAGTTGCCACACTCCATTCAGGTGTTTTTACCAGGATGCTAGTGAAACTGTTCCTGAAATGCCAAAATGGCAGGAAGGGTAGCATAAACTATCCATGGAATAAGAACTTACAGTGTGTAACAGCAAATCTGTCTCGTGGGAGAAAGCAATTGCAAATCCTCTGAACAACATAAACCACTCTGTGGAATAAATTACTTTGCATAAAGATTGTGATTCTTTGCAAAAGCTGAGAAGGAGAAGGGTGAAATGTATCACGAGATAAAAAATACTTATGTAGAAGTGGGGATGTTTCCATGTGACTTCTTCAGGAGCGGTTTGTCTAAATATATTAAGTACCAGAGCACAGTGGTGTCGTTAGTGAATTTGTTCGGCTTCAGAGAATACATTTTTAAATTCCTTAAGGACGTATTTCTAAAGGAAGCGAGAACACTTGAGCGCTACCAAACCAAGTCCGTTGCTCTCGCGAAGTGAGCCCTCCCTCAGCCATCCTCCCGTTGATCGCCCTTTACATTCGAGGGACAGTCAGACTTGGGATGGAAGAACACATGTCTCTCTGAGGCGAAGCGAAGACAGAGCCGAGGCCCGGGAGAGCGGCCACGGGGGTGTCAGTGCCCTCGGACGGGCGGGGAGTCGGAGCGGGGGGCGTCAGTGCCCGCGCCGGCTGCGGGGAAGCCCGGGCGCAGCGGTGGCGGCGCGGCGGCAGCAGGGGGCGCCCCGGGCTTGCGGCGGGAGCGGCGCTGACACCGACACCGGAGCGGGTGGGGATCCCGCGTCCGCTCCCTGCCCCCGTGCGAGATGGGCATTGCCGCGGGACGGGGCTCCCCGAGCCGCAGCCGCTCTCCCGCCCCAGCACCCGCACGGAGAGGGTCGCCGGTGCCGCGAGTGTCCGACTCGGCCCGTGCTGGCTCTCCCGTGTGCTTCCCGCTGTTCCTGGTCTACGAAGGTGTCATTCGCACCGCTGGAGTTACAGCACGGCGCGCGGCCCCGGAGGGCTGCCTGCGGAAGGCGAGGAGTGATGCGCCGCCCGGGGGCTGGGAGAGCTGGCGGCAGGGGAGGAGGGTGAGCCTAGGCAGCAGTGTGCCCATCTCCTGGGGAGCTGTTTGCTTCTTTGAACCTCACTTCCCATTTTGTGAACTCCCAGGCAAAGACGCCACGAGCCAGCCAACACTTTGCAAGGCTTGCCAAGTGCTGGGCAAACGTGGATGTTGTGCAACCTTGGCGTGAACGCGCTGTGTTGTGTGACGGGTGGGTTACACACAATACAACCGAGTGTATCTAACAACTTACTACTGGCCGAAGGAACATGGCTCTCTTCCCCCAAGTCTTTTGCACCAGCTTCTCAGCATCCTTTGCTTGGTCAATTCAACTCACAGCTCTGGCACACAGCTAACTCAGGAGAATTAGGAAATCTGGAACGACCACGGGAAAAGTCAGCACAGGTGAGAAGCGAAAACAGAAAGTAGGACTTACTGGCAAATTATTTCTCCTGAGCTAACTTTGGTGTGAATGTGTGTTGATGACATGGCCTATCTACAAACCATGAAAATTTTATTCTGTCCAATAAAGCATGTCACGTTGTAAACCTTGGCACTAGTTACATGAAGTCAGAGCGTGACACCCAATTCAAAATGACTGCAAAATATTTTATAAACAAGCAAGTATACAGCTGTGTTTTCTTCTGGTAGTGAAGGAAGGTCCAATTTATACAGACCGAGAAGAAATTAGGTAATACAATAACTGAAAATACAAGTCTGTCATGGGACATAGAGATATTTAAAGATAAAATTACCAGACAACTTTATTTTAGTTCCAGAACATCAACTTCAATAAAGATTAGTCTTTGGAAACCAGAAGAAGAGGAGTTCAGGCCTGCACACCAGGGCAGAATTAAGATACCTAAACACCCAAGCCTGTTCTTCAGGCTGGCTGTGGTCACTAGGAGACGTGCACAGCTGTTCCTGCTGTATTTACTCTGTCACCTGCTCTTACACTGAGCAGAAGAAGGAAGTAGCTGGGTTATGTAGCAGAAATCCATTCATACTGGGAGCCAGCTGATGGAAAAGCACCTATGGGTGGAGAAGTGTGAGTCTGCCTTGGTATGTGGAAGGGAGGACCAATATGTCTTGCTTCAGAGCTGTATATCGTAGGTCATATCCTCAGTGCAGGAAAGGATTTTTGTCTTTTTTACCCTGGGATGCTGGAGGTGAATGTGATTTGTACTTAAAACTGTAAATGAGATATTTTGATGGTACCCCGCACAGAGTCAGCAATTGTGCTCTTCCTTGTGAGTGTGTTAGGAATTTCTCTCAGCTAGGCTTCCCACCAGTTAGAAATCCTGAACACATATAAGAAATTGCTGAAGAAAGGCAGGCTACAACTGAGAGAACCTGGCCAAGTGAAACATAATTTGAACTGCCATAAAGTGTAGCGACTGCATGAATCTATAGAGTTCACAGTCATTATAGAATTCATTAAAAAGGCTATTATTGCTGTGACATTAAAATCCCCCCTGAGCATTCCTTTGTGAATGATTGTTACAAGGATGCTATAAAACTAAGGATGCAAAAGGTTCAGAACTAGATAATATTATTGCCAATTCCAGAAGACGGTCTAAAGCTGGCATTTCTTGTTTGTCTGGCATCCACAATTACTCTTGAATTAGTATGATTTGTTTGGCTTATTATAGAAATTCAAAGCGTGAAATTCTATTCTCAAAAACAGATGCCAACTCACTGGAGACAGAAAAGCTTTCTATTCTTCTCATGTGGTCAGGTTGAGTCTATAGTAATGAGCTACATGAAGGAGATGCTGTTGCTTACAAAGAAGATACTTAAGTTTCCATGCGTAACTTACTATGTGCAGTAGCAGTATCCTATTGGACAAACTTTTGGAGTGAAGTCATCTTTGTTTTCTTTGTAACTGCATGGACAGCCTCATTAGTTTGTTTTTTTTAGTCACTTGAGCACTGCTGAGCAGGAACTGACAGAAGGGCGTCATCATGTTTATATTGTCTTCAGCTTTTCCACCAATACTGGCAACACACCAAAACGTTTGAGCCAATTAAAGGTTTAGGTTGAGATATTGATGCATCTGCTCTCTGAACAATCCATTTCATCTAGAGACATGAAATAACCTTAACTTGGGTTGACAGTCCATTAACTGGGTTGGGTCCTGCAACTTTGTGGGAAAGCACCAACCTCATGCTGGAGCAATGGTGAAGAAACCATCTTAAAGAGAGCTGACCTGTAACAGCAAAGTGGTTAAACTCCTGCTCCTGCTGTGCGTTAGGCTGTTGCTTTTTATATCGTAGTCCTTCCAGTTGACATGTTTTAGACCTTTAATCATTCAGAGGTTTACATTAGGTCACTTCAGGGGGAAAAAAAAACAAAACAACAATTCCCCCCCACCAAACCAAACCAAACAACCTCAAAAAAAGCCTCCTAAAGTTTTCTAGCAGTCAAGCATCAGGGTTTGGGGTTTGTGAGTTGTTTGGTTGTTGATATTTTTCAGCACATATAGTTTCATGCAACTGTGCTACCAAGAAATCTTATATAGTTCCACTGGAGTAAAGTAAGAGGTGATAGCGTTGCCAGTGTTTGTAGGCAAAAATAATTATTGCTGAAAAATATTTGCATTTCACATTTTCAAGACTGCCTTTTTTCCCCTTTTAACTTCCAGCTGTGGTAGGCATTTTTAAGGGTAGGAGGGTATGAAGGATGCTAAAGACATTCATATTGAAATAGAATGAAACAAAACTGGAGCTGAGCCATAGGGGATGTTGTCGGTCAAAGGACTAATGATAGGGAGAATGAGTGAAGATATCCAGGTCAGGTATGGACTTGCAAAAGAACACAGTGGGAAAAAGGGCAGCAGTTTAATTTTGGGTTGTGTATGTGTGTAGAAACATCACTGTGTAATATGTAACTCCTGTCCCTGTGAATCAGAATGGCTAAAGGAGTAAGGTTACGTTAGTTTTAAGGTTAGCAAGTCCTTTGCCTGGCTTTATTACCAAGGGAGCAGTGTGATTTCCTGCCACTCCAGCAGGGACGGTACCTGGCAAATAGGCCGCAGAATCCCAGGAGTGAAGTGTGACGCAGCCAAGGGCTGGATTCTACCGGGACAGCTCACGAAGATTTGTCAGAGCGCCAAGGAAATGCGTGTCAGACGTTGGTCGCCTTTGCGCTGTCCCAGGTCTTTCAGTCCTGAGAGGAGCTCATACAACTAGGCTTTGCTTTAAGCCACGTTCTGCTTAGGGCCGTGTCTCTGGATTTGTGGCGTTTACACTACCTTTGGTTTCCAAAAGCCGTGTCTGGAAGTGCCCGCAGACCTACAGCGCTGTAGTTCTTGTGCTCCGAGGCCGTCCCAGACGGGGATGGATTCAGTAGCTGTGCTGAGCGCCGGTGGTGGCAGCAGCACGATGGGGAACATGCTGCGCTGCAAACACGCCCACCCCACACACCTCTCCCGGCTGCCTTCGAGGTCCCTGAAGCACAGCGAACCTCGGCCGCCCGTCCGCTGCTCCCACGGGCACTCGCTCCCTCCTGAATCCCCCTTATACACCTCGGAGGGGCCCTGTAGTTCCCCCGGCTCCTGCACACCCCAGCAGAGCCGCGGCACAACCCTGGTGCCCTCCCGAGGCGAGCAGCGGCCGGCGGGGCGGAGGCGGGCGGCGGGCAGGGGAGCCGCCCCTCCGGCGGGCGCGGAGCTATAAGGGCAGCGCGGGGCGGCGTGGGGCGCAGCCGGAACCATGGGGAACCGTGTCACCCGCGGGGACTTCGAATGGGTCTACACGGAGCAGCCCCACACGCAGCGCAGGAAGGAGATCCTGGGTACGCCGAGGGGCTCGGGAGGGGCCGCCGGCAGGGCGGGCGGCTGGGCTGGGCTGCGCTCCAAGACGGGGAGAGACGGGCGGGGCAGGGGGTCCGCGGCTGGTCCGCCGATGTCGGTGCCGAGAGCGGCTCGGGGTAGTGTCCAGGCGGCGGAGAGCGTGGGCCGTAGCCCGGTTGGCTTGGAGAGATGTTTTCGTCGAGGGTTGCTGCTCTCGCCAACTCTTTGCCTTCTGGAGGAGCAGCGGGGGTGCCGAACGGAGCCAGAACTGGCTGTGGCGCGGCGACATCGGCCGGGGCTGCGCCCACCTGCCCGCTCCGCGCCCCGAGTGCCGGCGGCTGCCGTCGGGCGTCCGGCGGGCTGCAGCTCTACTGGGTCTGCCCAGGGCGCGGGCTGGGAGCCCTTCAGGAGGTACGTGTTCCCAGTGTCTTGATAGTGCAATAAAATAAACGGGGATGTGGGTGAGGTTTGTTAAGAGAACAACAGCAAGTTCCCGCTGCTTATCAGGGACAAGGTACACTTCTGTATTTTCGTGTTATGCATGTAGTGCTTAACTGCGCACAGGAGTGTTTTGGGTCGGGAGGTTTATTTCGGTTTGAAGGTTTGGACTATTCTAAAGATCGTTTCTGAAGAGGACTGATAATTCAGAATTGCTGCGGAGTATTGTTGCATATCTCCTGAAAATACGTTTCCAACTTTTTATTAATAAAGGGGTTTTTTTTTCCTTTGGTTCGTTTTGGTTTTTTTGTTTTCTTTTTCGAGTGGGTTGGTTGTTTTGTTAGGCTTTTCCCCCTCAGACCCCCTCTAATTAGTAGAATAAAGTTTTTAAAGAACTTCTATAAAGAAGGGCAGTGGAGCTTGTGGCTGAGTAGCAGCTCAGGGTATGTGCTAATTATGTGCAGTTTTTTAACTCCTCCGCAATCTCTTAGATTAATGCAGATTAATCTAAATTACAAAAACATTTCCGGTATAGTTGCAGTGGTGGAATATCCTGGTCTGGGTTTGAATAAAATTCAGGAAAATAATAATTATTTTACTGTGTAATCATGATAGAGAGTCAAATTATGTCATTATAGAAGATTATGCTTCTTGGTGTCATGCTACTCATCCTTTTGGTCAAGGGAACTATGTTTTGGTAAAATGCAGGTAGGGATGTCTGTGGTGGGTCTCTGTCCTTGCTAATCTCTTGCCTTTCTGGTTGTGCTACAGAATGGGGACTGCAGACCACGATGAAATTGTATTACGTAAGGAGGTACTAGAGTGCTTTGACTTCCTTACTCCTGCTGTAGCAAACCCTTTTTAGCAAACTCTTTCAGTTACACATTTGGAGAGGTTTTACCCACCTCCACTTTGAGTTCAGAACAAGTGACTGGAATCAAGGTCCATCTCCTTCCTTGGAGCCTCCCCTGCCCCAGCTGTGAGAGCAGAAGGTATGGCATAGAGAACGAAACACAACACGGAAAGAGAGACTTGAAAGACGTGGGCAGAACAATCAAGGCAGAATGAAGCATGAAACTTAGTGTCATGATACCAAAATGTCACCGAAGGTTACTGAAGCTATGCCATGATATTGATATAATGATCCTCACTGTATCAAAGCTTGAGAATCAGCAAACCCCTGGGACACAAAGTATATATTTATTAAAGCGTCTAGTATCTGTTGAGCTGGAGTATACTGCAAGAATCTTACATGCATATGAACAAATACCTACAAAAATCCATGTATTTTACATTGTCGTATACAGCAATGCCTTGAGGACAGCATTCCGTGCTGGTAAAGGAAGTATTTCCCTCCCAACAGGTTAATGATTTAGTTGCTAAGCACTGAAACTTGATTGTTCTCTGTTAAGACTGCAGCTTTCTGAAATGTTGGTCTCTTTTAGATGTCTACTTGGATAAATGCAAGTGGATATTTTCTGTTAGGAGAAAATACATGGGCAAACTGACGAACACACTTCTTTCTATGTAAGTGGTGTTTCCTGTAGCTGTCGCCTCAGTGTTGCTAGAAAATGGTCCATCACAAAGTTGAATGTTCTGACTCAAGACTTAATAGCCCAGGTGTCTGTAAGGCTTTTGTAGTCAGTGATAATGTGTCTGAATGAGTCCAGTCTACCTGCCATGGGCAGAGGCACCTTTCACAATCTCAGCTTGCTGGAAGCCCCATCTAACCTGACCTAGAACACTTACAGGGAAGGGCCATCCACAGTTTCCTTGAGCACCATGTTCCAGTTGAGCTGCAGAGCAATGAGCTATGTTTATCCACTGGGCTGGCTGGAAGCTAACTTATGTCAGGACTTTGTTTCACTGGATGAACCTACTGGGGATGTGATTCGTAATGGCTATAACTATACCAGCAGATAAATAAACATTTTGCACAAGGCAGAGATGAATACTTTCCCCCTTATATCTTTGTAGCATCTTACTCTTGAATCTAGGGATTAAAATGTAGCTTGTGGTTGGTACTGTCTAGGTGCCAGCTGTTTTTGAGTTACAGGGGAGGTCTCTTGCCAAGCTGGCACTTCGACCCATATCACGTTATACATGTTCCTGAACACGTTATTCATGCTTTTCAGTTTATGAAATGGAACTGTTTCTTTGCTATTATCTCACTCTCTGATTAAGAAAAGCTTGTTACTGCCTTGTGTCAGGACTGAAATTTATGTTATGCTGCAGTGGGCTCTCTTAGAGGAAATACCTGGCTAAAAACTTACTGGTGGGAGAAAACTTTTTCGTCTGGAACTGCTTAGCCTTTCTGTATAGTTACAAAAATGCTATTAGAGAGAAATATAAAATAGAGTACAACATAGAGCGGATATCTACTTCTAGTAGAAATAGGATCTCTAGTGTCAGTGAGGATTTTTTGGATTGAAACACTTGGAGAACTATGTAGAACTCTGCTCTCTTATTTAGAGATTAATCTGCTATTTCTTTCAGCTGTCTCTTCTGTTGCCTATTTAAGCCTCACATTTATGAAAATTCTGATAAATTGTACCTACTGAAATATGCAGTATGCATATCTCCTTAGCTTAAATCAAAGCTCTGAATGACATGTGCTTCTGGCAAAGAAATTATGAGTTTGTTTCTTCTTTATTCTGTGTGGGCACAGTGCTGCCACTGATGTGCATGTTCTCTGATGAGCACGTCCAGAATAGCTGCTTTGTCAGGGCTCATGGCAATTCCTTGTGGGGAAATAATACAAAATAAATCACATAAGCAGAAAGTCACTGGTTTAGGCATTTGTGGTCTTCTGTTGAAAAATCTATTGAGTGCAACTGAAGACTTCAGCTTACTCCATATTGCAGATTTTTGTTTCAGAGGGAGCTGGAAGCCCTTTTTCTAACATTCCTGTATCTCTTTACTCTGAACTAGCTAATAAACAAGTGTAAGCAAACAGGTTATGGCTGCTGTCGTAGTGATGTGCTGACATCATCCATCTCTGTTGACACCGGCAGTGTGGCACCACTGTGGTACTTTCCCTCTGGTGGCCACTTCTGAGTGAGCCACCTCCCTCGGACTAGCTAGCACTAAGCAATTTAGAGGCTTTGTGGGTGGCAAGTACAAGATTAAGATGCTTGCCCTTGCACAGTGGATATATAAATCTTCAGTGTAATTAGTTGGGCCAGAAAGGTTTCTTATTAGTTTGCATACTGGAGGGGGTAGAAAACTGCAAAGCTAGGGGCTTTTGTCACCTGCATTGTCCTCTGTATATGTCCTGCCTGTGTCCTTGCACATGTCTGGTGTGAATTATTCATGGAATCAGAGAGTAGCTGGAAGGGACTTTTAAAGGTCATCTAAGTATCAGCCCCCCTGCAATGCGAAAGGATATCTTCAACTAAGTCAGGCTGCTCAGACCCCCAGTCAACCTGGTCTTCAGTGTTTCCACCATCTCCCTGGGCAACCTGTGCCAGTGTTTCACTACCCTTATTCTGAAAAATTTTGTCCTTATATCTAAACTAAATCTCTCTTCTTTTAGTTCAAAACCATTAGCACTTGTCCTATTGCAAGAAGCCCTGCTAAAGAGTCAGTTCCTATCTTTCTTACAAGCTTCCTTTAAATACTGAAAGGCAGTAAGGTCTTCATGGAGCCTTCTCCTCTCCAGACTGAAGAGCCTCAACTTGCAGCCTTTCCTTGTATGAGAGGTGCTTCAGCCCTCTGGCAACTTTTGTGGCCCTTCTCTGGATCTGCTCCAACAGGTCCATGTCTTTCACTGAGGATTCCGGTGTGATGTGCTGTTTATGAGCATGTTCATGAGCTGAGATGCTACCAGTCAAAATATGATTATGTAAGTGAACTGTCTTCTTTTGGTTTGTTTATTTTTTTGGTGCAAATACCAGCTCCAGTGTAGTACATGAGGTAGTAAAGCCTAGATTCTGTGCCAGATGTCTCTTATTTGCTCTGGCAGGGACTCATAGTCAATAGAACATGGTCCAGGACAGTAGTATCACAGAGAATTTCTTTCTTTCCTTCCCTTTCCTTCCCTTTCCTTCCCTTTCCTTCCCTTTCCTTCCCTTTCCTTCCCTTTCCTTCCCTTTCCTTCTTTCAACAGACCTCCTACATGTCTTAAACTGAGTAGTATCTCCACTTTGTATGCTGCACTTTTGTTCAAAATAAAGGAAAATGCAGAAATTGAATTTCTTCCCTTATTATCTTCTTGTGCGGGAAAGGCTGCTGCTTCTTTAAACCTGTATCATCACTGTATTTATGGACAGTTCCTGCTCTTCTTCACTTCCAAACCCATGTGTGCCAAAATGTGCAAATGCAAAGTATGTGGTGTCACATCAATGATAAACTGTGTCTTGTGCCGTCACTGGGGCTCTTTTGAGTTATTTCAGGAACAGTGTCAGTAGGACAGAGGATTAGTGAGGGTTCAGAAGATATTTACTGTCTCCTGAGGTAGAGGAACACCAGGACCTGCAAACAATGGCATCTTCAGGAGCAATTGCTCCAGGCCTAGCTGAGGATCACTGTAGGGGTATGATGAGTGCTCCTGGACTTTCAGAGAGAAGCACCAAGGAAAAAAACAAGTAGTCATAGTAATTTGTCAGTTCAGTGTGTTTCTAGAAAGGTAACTGATGCTTACACACAACAGTGGAGTGATCTCTGTGAAATGTTAATTCAGTAAATGGGTTGTTTCAGAATTGTGAATGCTTCTGAAAATATACTTGCAGCATTTGCTCTCTCATGGTTTGTGCAAGTGGGAAATGCTGTCTTTCATCATAACCTCAGCTGCTCTGAGGTTAAATAGACAGACTGTGGAGCTGGCTGGGCAGAATTATTAACTACATTTACCTGCTGTACTAAAGTGCCTGTGCTGCTTTTGCAGTGTGCTGACCTTGGAGACAGAAAAGTCATTCTTCTTCACTGCTGTGTATCTATACCAGTATCCCCACCCTCCAAATGGCAGTAAAATGGCTCAGTCTGGACAATTAGAAGCAGCACATATGGATACGCTGTCTGCTGGGCTGAGCTAACAGACTTTCTCAATAAGCTGAAGACTGGAAAATGTGCTGTGTAGACACCAGAGTAGCTGAAGCTCTCCTGTTCTCATTGGACTCTAAAGGCAAAACCTGGTCCCATGTAGTCACACAACTTTGTGGGTGTTGTGTCCTGTCCCATGTTGTATGTCCACTCCCACACCCCTTATCTAGAAGGGTTGGGTGATGAGATTGCTTTTAGTGTCCTCTTTCCATGCCCTCTCCATGCCATGATTTTGCATAATGATTGCTCTAGATTAGGTCATGTTTTAGCCCTGGTCCAGTTCTTTTTGGGAAGCTGTGGACTCTGATCATATAGAAACTCATCATTCTTAGAATGGAAAAGTGCTCAGGAAGACCAAAAGGGAAGCAATTCAGAAAAGAGCAGCATGATGAAAAAAAAGCTCTACTCAGATGCTTCCTTGTGTGAAACTCTAGCAGACTCAAGAGTGGGGAGTAGGTGTCTGTTTACTTCACAGAGTGCAGTGTGTAGAAAACAAAGGTGGTCTTTACTGAGTGGCTGCCAGAGGTCTAACAGACCTTTATGGCACCTGGTTCAGCGCTGCCAGTAGCCCTGCCTCTGATTCTCTTCTGCCTTTTTGATAGGCAGATGGATGATGTCTGGTTTGCACAGCACCTATGAACACTTGTCACAGCAGCCTTACGGGGTTGTCCAGGCTTTTCAGCTCTAAGTGCTCTATCTTGCCTTACTGGCATTCTGTTAGCTAACTGACAAGGCATGAGCACAAGGGAAAAGGAGATACATTTTTGTGTTAGCACAGCTTTGTGTCAGCACATTATACGTAAACTGCAGTCATTAGGGTCACTAAATCTGAGATTAAATGTGTCTCACTGAATAGTGCTTGAACTCAAGTTTGAAGAGGGTCAGCATTCAATATTCTGCATTTGAAGCACTTCTGAAACAACAGGACTTTGTCAGGCTACTGGAGCAGCCAGGCTTTTAGCCTCCAGTGAGCTTACCAACACCACCCCCCTGCCCAAACCATGGCTTCTCCATGGGGAAAAGCCATGGAAATGGGACAAGTTTATGAGTATAGATGATAAACAGCCACAGTACTGTGGCTTGACTAGTATACAACAATTTACTCTTGGAGAGGAGTTAGTCATGTGTTGAATTTAATATTAAACCCTAGCAAGTTACTTAATAAATGCTATAAATGCAACCTGCTTGCATTGCTGTCTGCACACTCTGGTGCTGCTGGTTGTCAGTGACTCTTCTGAAACCTCCTGAGTGGAATCTGCAGTCCTTGTTGGTTGCCACAGAAAGAAATAGGTCAAAAACTTCTGTTTTTCTCAAATGACAATATAAAGCATCTCTAAGCAATTTTCCTATCCCATTAAAACTTTTTTTATGTCAATGTGGCCTCAATTTGACCAGTCTGAGGAACAGATTTGGTTGTTTACGTTTCTTCACTTCTTTTTGTGACTGCAGTGACTTACCTCTATCAGCTGTGTGATTGAACATTTGAGGTGGCTTGATTTATTGAAGACTTTTCTGGGTTTTGGACAGATGATGCTAAGCAGGAGATTAAGCTATATAAAATTCCATGTCTGTAACAGTCTTTCTGACCAGGTCATTATGTCAAGTTATTCTTTAGAATTCACTTTGAATAAGCAGCACTTTGTATAAAATTTTTCCTATTCAGGTACCAGAGAACAATTTTTAGCATGTTAACTTTTCCAGTGTGAAAACTATAATTTCAAAAACTGTGAAAACAAGAAAAAAACCTCAAAACTGCAAAATAAACCCCCACTGGACTTCCTGGCGATTTTTATAAATAAAAAATTGTCTGACTTTAGAAAGGTACAAACTTTTACTAGAGCTTTCTCACCTCTTAGAAAATCTCTCTCTTGCCTCAATACTCCTCAGAGTGACTTGGTCCCCTTGTCCTCACAAGAAGAGTTTGAGAATATCTCTTTTTTCACCATCTTCCACTGCATTTGTCTAGTCTTTATCTTCTCTAACCCCTGTCAAGCTGGGCTGAAGCTGGCCAACAGGCTCAAAGGTTGTTGGAATCAATCTGCTTCCTTAAGTAGTACTTCATCTCACTGAAACTTAGCAAACTTCTCAGGGTTTACTTCTACAAAACCCTTCTCTGCATCTGGCACTCAGTACCTGCCACTGCTTGCAAGGTCATATAAACGACATTTATTTTCTCCAGCATTTGTTTATAGCATATACAGCTGCATAGATGCAGATCATTGTAATTTGATTTTATTGCATTGGTATTGTACTGTGGCAGTCAGATGATGTTTGCTTTTCTATTCATAAAAGGGGCCTATCCAGACTTATAGGGACACACTGTGTAACCTCAGGGTTCAGAATGAGTGACTTGTCTACGTACTTATCTGTGTAAGCTGTAATTATTGAGAAATGTAGAGTATGTGTTAAAGGAGGGAGCTCAGTAGGTGGGTAAAAGCCATAAAACAGTGGGAAAAATCATGTGCAGGTTAATACAAGAGGTGAGAAGTGTGGATTTGTAAAGAGGAGACATGAAGCAATGAATAACACTAGAGGGTAAGATGTACTCTCTATTTTCTTCCTTTTAAAAGGACAGATGAATGGCTGCTGGAACTAAAGATTAGTAAGCTAGTCCTGGCCTGACATGTCAGACCTGGCAAGCCTAGCCCATGTCTCTCTGACGCTGTCCTGTAGTATTTGTGAGGCGGCATGAAGCTGTTGTGTGATTATCTATGTGGCCTTTATGCCTGCTTTTGGTATGTCACTTGGGAACAGGCTGAAGAATGGGAACAGAGAAAAGAATTTTATATTTTACAGAATCACAATAATATTACTGACTTTATTGTGATGTTACCGTGTGTGAAGAGGAGTATGTCTTATGAGCACTGGTAAACACTCAAATAATTAGGATTTTTTTTTTAAATGCTAGGTTTGTCATCTAACCACAAAGCAAAACCTGGCAAGCCTGTTGCTCAGCTCTCTTTCCTCTGCTAGTGTGTTTGAAACAGTAATGTGAAGAGGACTACGAAGAAGGCAGTTTTAGTCCATTTGTGGAAAAAACCCCAATCTGATTTGAGCAAAATACAAAAATAAATTAAAAACTTGATGGAAAGTGCTTCTTAGAACTTAAATCATGTTGGTTTTGGCATACTAATACTCATCACTGTGAAGCAGTACTTATTGTGGTGAAGGCACATGATGCCATAGATTGACAATCAATCAGGATATTTTTTTAATATGTTTGTATATATTTATATCAGTATCAATCACAATTGGGCATGATGCTGGAAGTGGGAATAGAGCCCACACACGAGTAAAGCTTTCACTGTAATGGCAACCCTACTTTGGAATTACCATTTTATAAAACTAGGGCCTCAAACATAGTGTGATAAAAACAGAGTCCCAGTGGTGATTGTGTTTACCTAACTATCATCTAATGAAGTTTTTCTCTGCGTTTTCTTTTTAGCAAAGTATCCAGAGATCAAGACTCTGATGGGACCAGATCCACATTTAAAGTGGATTGTAACTGGAATGGTTCTCACACAACTTCTGGCGTGCTACCTGGTGAAAGACTTACCTTGGAAATGGATTTTCTTCTGGGCTTATGGTTTTGGGGGTTGCATCAACCATTCCCTGACTTTAGCCATCCACGATATTTCACACAACGTCGCCTTTGGGAACAAGCAGGCCAAGTGGAACCGGTGGTTCGCAGTCTTTGCCAATTTGCCGATTGGCATCCCTTACTCCGCCTCCTTCAAGAAATACCACATTGACCATCATCGGTATCTTGGAGGAGACAGCTTGGATGTGGACATTCCCACAGATTTTGAAGGCTGGTTTTTCTGTACACCACTTCGGAAGCTGCTTTGGCTTTTCCTCCAACCTCTGTTCTACAGTTTGAGACCACTCTATGTGAACCCCAAAGCAATCACACGGATGGAAATTTTTAACGCTCTCGTCCAGTTTTCTGTAGACCTTATAATTTACTACCTTTGGGGGCTCAAACCTATTATTTACTTAATAGCAGGTACAATTCTTTGCTTGGGTTTACATCCCATTTCTGGGCATTTCATAGCAGAACACTACATGTTCTTAAAAGGGTATGAAACATACTCTTATTATGGACCTCTGAATTGGCTCACCTTTAACGTGGGCTACCACATGGAGCATCATGACTTCCCCAGCATTCCTGGGTGCAGATTGCCCATGGTAAGTATGGCATGAGCATGAGCAAGTTGGATTTTTATAAAAGCTGCTAAACTGTTTCAAAAACAACACTCCAAATCACAGCAACTGATCAATTTAAATAAAAAAAAAAAGGAAAAAAGCTTTTTGGATTGTTTCTAATTAATTTTAAGCCAGAGATTGAGAAATATGTCTGTCAAACTGCTGTAATTATTAGTTTATTTAATGCAAACTAGAACATCTGAGCCTCAGAGAGATTGAGGAATACTCTTTGCATGATAAAATCCTCCAAAAAGGCTCTAAATTTCTCCATTCACATCTCTCAGCCACCAAGTTTCTACTTTTTGAAAGTTGAAATGCCCATCTAAAGGGAGGCAGGTGGCAATTGCTACTTGAAATGTGTCTGATGATCAATCTGCCAACTATATTGCTTGAGTAACATCAAAGAAAAGTTTTTCTGTTTTTGAGATGACATAAGAGTTGGGGCATGTTCCAGCCTGACACAAATGGCACTGGAAAATAAAGCCCCACTCTACATGACTCGTTTTAGCTCTACAGCCCAACCCAGAGAAACTGAGGAGGCCTGGTCTGTCATTGGGAAAGTGCTGTGGCTTTCCTCCTTTGAAAGGCAAACCCCTTTTTGTTTATGTTTTATCAGTTGTGGGAATCAAATTTGCAAAGCCCAGGTGTCTAGGAATGGTTTTCAGTCTCCCTCCAGGTATGTAGCTGCTGTTGTGTGTTTTAACACAAGGATTCCTCAGCAGGTGCTCATAGTGTTAGAGGTACGTGACTTGAAGTACTGCTCCTGCGTACAAATTCTGTGGCTATATTAGTAAGGAAGCATCCTCTGTGCTGAATCAAAATTGGGTATCTACTGCATTGGGGTAGAGCTGAGGAGTTTGAGGTTCAGGAGTGGTGACCTTCCCACTACTGAATAGCACGTACAACTTGTATGGTGGCATACCCAGGTAAACTCTGCTGATTGGAGTAATGTTCTTCATCACAGAAACTCTGTCTGAGATGAGCTTCAAATCAAGGAGAGATTTTCTTGTGGTGTACAAGTGTGGGAAGCCTCTGTAGAGCCTGAAGTTCTGTTTCATTCACCTCCTTTGCTGCTGGAGAAGCTGCCTGTTCCTGGAGTGTCTGGTACAGCAGCCCACACTCAGATGTGAAGTTCTCCTGTCAGGCACTCCCATTGCTGATACACCTGATAGCTCAGCTGGGAAGTGCCTGGGCTTAGCTTTATTCTCAAATGTTCAAACTTGTTAGATAGGCTTAGATACTTAGATTAGCAAAATGTAAATAGAGGAAGAGAAGGAGGTTAGCTGTGTATCCTGCACAAGGGAAGTGAGTGGCTAATTGAACTTGCTGGGACTGTTGCTCTAGACCTGATTGAGACCTGAAAAGCTCTTCTCCTCCCACAACACAAATAGTTCAGCCTAGTTCCTTGAGGCAGTGCAGTAGCTGGAAGAATCTGCCCTCCTGTGTAAAGAGAGTAGAGTTATTAATTGAATTTTGTGGGCTTGTGTTCATGTGTGTTTCACTCTTTGGAGAAACAGAGACATGCCTTGCTGGCAGAGGATATAGCAGACTTGTTAGTCACTGTTGCCTGACAGAATTATGCCTGGAAAACTTGCGGACTTTGAGTGTTCAATTACAATTAAGAATTCTATGAAAAGTGAAAATTCTTTGGCAGAAGTTATTGTAGAAAATCCTTTGTCCGTTAAAACAAGTTGGTTACTCTTTTCTATGAAATACCTGTTTGGTGGAAAGAGATAAGAAAACAGATCCTCTATGGTTGACTTTAAACCTTAAACTTCATAACAGGCAAGAAACCTGACCTTGCTCTGCTTAACCTTCCTACAAATTCTTCACACAGCAAACGCCTGTTTTTTATGATCTTGTCTCTTAGGCACTTGAACTTCTAAAAGTTGAATTGTGTAAGATGGATGACCTCTCAGTGAGGCTATTTTTATTTTTAGTCATTGACAAATAGAAAGTGGAATAAAGAACTTTATTTGGTTCCTGCATGAGAGCAGAGGAGAAATAGAACTAGAGAATAGCTGGATCTTAATCTTGGGAAGTAACTGGCTCTTCAGCTTGCTTATCAGGAAAGTAAATTCAGCTTTGTCCTTTGTTACAGGTGTGTCATTCAGAACGTTCTGAGTAATGTGTTTGCTGCTGGAAAGACCTTTACCCCTAGGAGTGTGGCAGATTTGAAAGAGGAAGAATTAGGCTGTGCTTGTAAGCTTATGGATATTAAATATGAATGACATGGGTGTGCAGTAAGAACTTGTCCCACTAGTATAATGAGAGATTACACAAGCGACCACGAAATATAATATTGTAATGAAGGCCATGCTCTTAAAAAAAACCCCTATGGACTATATTAGTGTTTGCATGAAATCTTATAACTATAAAACATTGCATTGTTTACCAAATGAGTAAAAAGATCCATTTTTTGTTGTATGAAAGATTGAGTATACTTTTGGAGAGAGATTGGAGGAACTCTGCTCCTCCTAGAAGCTGCAATAAAAGCGGCAGTGTTACCAGAGGCAAACTAGTTACTCATTAAGCTTGTGGGAAAAGGAAAAGACATGGTATGAAACCAGATTTATTGGACAGACAAGACTGGAAAAGATGGTAGATGTGCTGGTTTTGAATGCAGATATCATTAACCCTATGATGGCCAGGAGGGCTGGTTTGACTGTTCCCCACCCCGTGGTGGGGATATAGGACTGTAGAGGGAACTGCTGTAATATGCCTTTTATCATTCTACATGTAATTTTACAGCT
>VYZS01074253.1:50424-75775 GCA_013400695.1 Neodrepanis coruscans
TAAAAGCTGTGCTGAAATTCTAGGCTGCATTTAATTTCTGTGCCTATCAGATACGATGGAGAGGGATTTGGATCTTGTCACTGTGCTCTACCAGCACAAATCCAGAAGCAAAGTTTCACTCTAAAAGATATGATTTCTTACCCTACCACTTTGACCTATTTGAAGAAAAGCCTCAATATACTAGGTGCTAAATGCCTAGTAATTGTCTTGCAGACTCTGTGATATCCTGTTATCCTTCCATGATAACCTCCATTCACAACTAGCAGTGAGTTAAGACTTACAGTTGAGATTTGTAAGGAGTAAAGGTGGGAGGAATTGAAGCAAATACACCATCTACAATGCAATATGGAGAGCTTGAGGAACAAGGTTTAGGAATACTTTGTCACAGTGCCATCCTTTTTTTAAGACAATCTATGATCTGGCTGCAAAACTTGCTGCCTGGAAACTGCCATTCACAGGTTTTGTACTGCACCTGGAATCTGACACAGAGGATGACTCCTCCACCCTCGAATTTAATAAATATCATAAAATCATAGAAACATTAAGGTTAGAAAAGACCTCCCAGATCATTGAATCCAAACTTTGACTGAACATCATCATATCAACTAAACTGTAGCACTTAGTGCCACGTCAAGTCATTTCTTGAACACTTCCAGGGATGGTGACTACACGCTTCCCCNTCTATTGTTTCTGTACTACTCATACAGTTGTCCTGCTCAGAGCCCAGGGACCTTGCCAGTGGTGCCTGTCTTCTTGCACAAGGTGCTGCTGGACACAAAACCAAGCAGAGCCAAGAAACACTTTGTGTAGGTGTGAGTCACTGTCCTGTAGCTGATCTGGGGTGACACAGTCCAGTGCAAGCCCCTGGTCATCTCTTGTGACCTCCCCATTCAGAATGAGCTACCATCATTTTCTGTGGGAAGGTGCTAAACAGGTACTCTTGGTGAACAAACAACTCCTCCACCACCTGATGCTGGCAAACAGCTTGCCATCTGTGGCTGGGTTGCCTGCTTCCAGCACATGGTGTATATGATGTTTAAAATTTACTGATGGGTATTTTGATTAATCATTTTAATTATCAGAGAATACTTGTATTCTAGGTGCCTGTTATAAATCTGTAATACAACTGCAGAATATATGTATGGAATCTATTGATAAGCAAGTTTTCAGATGTACATGTTGTGTCCACCTAAGCTCTTCAACAATATGCCCATACTACAGTGCAGAATGTTTGCAGAAACTATTAGGGTGGACATAGGAAGGCTGTTTATTGGCCTCTTCTCTGAGCCATTTTTTCCTACATTGTCACTGGGGTCATTTTCAGTTAGCCTTTGGAGCCAGAGGACACAGCCACTTCCTGAGATATTTTTCATAGGAGCTGCTTTGGTTTCTGTGATTTGTCAGCCTTCTGCTTACAAAGAGCAATACAGAAAAACTTCATGAGCTCTTGCAGTGGTCAGAGTTTAATATGATCAAGAGCTCTGCACCATAATGCAAATAGCTGAGAGAACATATCTGGTTCAGAGGGCAAGAAACATATGGGGGCTCTGGAAAAACGGGGAGTGGTAGACTTGCCATATGAACTTGACTAGCATAGATGTGGGCTGAATTACTGTTGAAAGTCAAAATTCAGGCAGAACTTCTAAAATGGCAGTAGGAGGGAAGGTCTAAGCAGCAGTGTGCTAAGGAATGACCATGTCAGAGCTGGAGTGAAGCTTTTGGGCCTGAGTATCTGAGACCCTCTTTACATTTCCATCAGGCCTTGTGAGAGGCTTTCATTCAAAGGAGCTTACTGTTAAAATAGTCCTCCTTCTCATCCTCTAGCTCTGCCTTTTCCCAGCTGGGAAAAGGGAGGATACAAAACCCAGATTAAATGACTTTTGGCAGTGGTTACAGAAAGAGCAGAGGGAACTAAATCTGCATCTCCAGAGATCTTACCTGATGTCTGGAAATCACCTTTCCTCCAGTCATTAACAAATACCTTTAAGGGTATCCTGATACTGCCTGAATCCCATTGAAAATGAATTACTTTTGAAGTACAAACTAATGCTTTAAAGCAGGATAGAGGGAATTATTAGGAAATCAGAGGTATTCAGTGAAAGGCAGTGAAAGTCAGGCCTCAACTGAATCATCTCCTGCACAACACTACCATGCCACGAGCAACAAGGAGTGTGTAGGTACAGAGGTAAAAGATTTTAATGACTCTTGTATGTTACCCAATCTACTTCACAGAGGAGTGTCTGCTAGGAAGCTTAATTAATGAGTTAATTAGCAGTGAGTCATACTGGTTTATAATTTAACTTTTTCTAGGATTCTTACCTGTTCAAAAATAGTCACAATGTTGTATCAAGATTCCACCATTATACCTCAGGTGCTGATGAGACCTTCCTGCTGCATGACAATTTCTGTGTAATCCTTTCTCTTTTCCCTGGAAGTCTGGACTGTGCTTAGCATAGCTGAGCTTCTAAATTCTGATAGGTTTTTAAAGAGAGAAGTGATGCCATCCAGCAAGACAAACTACTCTATTCTAGAGCTTTGTTTGTCTATGAGGTGGAGCTGCAATAAAACCATGCCCAAGCTGCATGCAAGAGTACAATAGTTAACAGACTCTGTGGCTTCATAAGTCTGTTCAAAAAGCAGAGCATCTAGGTGGAGCAGGAAGAATAACTGATAACCTGAGAGTCCTCAGAGTCCCTTGAATCTTCCAGCTTTGAAACCTATTTGTCCTCTGGATCTGGCCTTACCCCCACTACAAGCAGCACCCCAATGATGCACAATGCTTCTCTGACAGTCTTAATTTTATTAGATTTATGATCTAATAATGGATCTTACATTTGTAGCATCAAACTGAGAAGAACAGACCACCACGGCAATTTCCTCTGCCTGCTGGAGGAACCCGTCTTGAATTTGCATCATGGTAGTAGAATGGAGGAAAGGAAATTAAGTGTAGGCAAGACTGTGTCTGGCATTTTCTCAGTTGGTAATTCTGTCTTATCCAGAACTCTCAACAGAAGAATATTACAAGTGGAAAACAGGGCTTTAAATACAGTGTGTTGGAGTCTTGTCAATTGATAAGGTGGATAAGGCATCTCATTGTGGAAATCCCACCAGTTCCAAAATGAGGTGAAATAATTCTGACTGAAGGCAGCAATCATTTTCAAATTCTGACACTGTGAGGCAAAACTTACATGAAACATGTGCTAAGAAGTATATAAATGCATTTAAGTAAATCTCATTTGGCTGAACTTCAGAAGCTCACAAGCAATAACAAGTAACTTCAGGTTATGGCTGTGCTATCAGATCTGAACGTGAAGGCTGAAACACACCTGACACTGTGCAGCTAAACAGTTCATTCTCTCTCTTCTTCTTCCAGGTGAAGAAGATTGCAGCAGAATATTACGATAACCTCCCACATCACCAGTCCTGGATTCGAGTTTTATGGGATTTTGTTTTTGATGACACTATTGGTCCTTACTCACGGGTTAAGAGACTGTGCAAGCTGGCAAAGGAAAGCTAACAGGCTCGCTCTGCCTGCCACAGTGGTGTGTGTTTGGTCATCCAAATGACTTCAGTCTTCTGCAGAAATTATGACGACCTTTGTGTGTGCTGAATTAATGTTGGTGCATGCTCCTTTGACCAAGAGGATGAGTGTGAAAATGAAGCAATTTCATGCACTACTTTAGACTAGTGATACTTTTTAATAAAGGATATTTGTATGTGTAACCCTCAGAAACTAGGTTAATTATGATTACATGAACCTTTGGTCTAGGCTTCGAATTACTTCCTGGGACATATGTGCCTAAGCTTGAGTTTTGGCCTGGTGTGCCATGGAGAATAATTGCTGTGTGTTGTTATGTGTGAGCATGTGTGTGTTTGGGACTGGTTTCTCTTGATGCCAGATTAGAAGTAGATGCTCTGTGTGCACAGGACAGTGGAAGCAGGGAGGACTGGCATGCAGTAGTAAATGATACTCTCTGGAGAGCACAAGGGTGCCTTTTGTTCAATGTCTTGTCTAATCTATAGTCTTCTGGGAATTGCTAGTAACAGAGATTTATATATGCAATGAAATATGTTTATATTTTTGTATATTTGTATCATTATCTAAAAAGCTTCTGTTTGATTTTTATTCCAGGGCTTTGTCTAAGCCTTTTTTGAATGCATTTCCATTCTTAACATCTAATACTCACTGTAGCTAACTGACAGATCTGAACTGTGGCAGGGAGAAATCCTTCCTTTACTCTTCCACCCACCTCCCTGATCAGCAGTATGGATGCGCCCCTGGAGGAACTGGCTGGTCCTTTCTCACTCATCTTTTCAACTGAATTCATAACTGCATGTTTCTCATCCTTTTCCCCACTGAAGTGCTTCTGGGAATGGAGGTGTTCTAGTTTTAATTGTTCCTTGCCAAGATTGTTAGCATTCCTCTATATTGTACCCCTTTCTGTGTATAGGATTTAGGAGTGAAGACATGGAGATATTTTGGTGGCATTTGTTTCTAACTGCTTTCCGAATAATGGTAACTTTTTGCCTCTGTCATTCAAGAGGCACTGACTTGACATTTGGGAAGCATATGATACTATATAAATGGCTATATACTTATAATATATGTAACTATGGCTATATAAAATTGCCACTGATGGTGTTATGGATATACCTGGAACATGGAGATTGGGTTGTTTCTTTCCCTACATTTCTTACTTGGTGCTACTGACCTTTATCTGTCATTTCTGCCCACTGGAATACTTAAATCTTTCTACCTGCCCTCTCCAACAATAAACTGGTGGCTATTCACAAAAATTCTGTATCATCAAAACCCCTAATTAATATACCTTTCTCCAAGCAGAACAGTATCTTGGAAGTCAGGAATTCAGATGCCATCTAGTAACTTCCCACCACCTAGGAAAGCTGGCAAAGTATTTCTGTCCTTACTAAGTGAAGAGAGATCTCTGTAGGTGCTTTTGCCTTCTAACCCTCTAACAGTTTTTTTTCTTTTCTTCTGGAAATCAATGGCTGTAGCAAATAAAAGGATTATTGTGCAGTCTCACTGGTCCCTCAAAGTATGTGATGAGACCTGGGAAGCCTCAATAAACACAAGTTTGTTTCTCCCTCCAGAAGCACTGGATCCAGTGAGCCAGTCTGTCCATTCAGTAGCTGGGCATACACCAGGAAGCCAAACTAGCCTGCTGCAGTTTGGGTTCCTCCTTCTCCACTTCCCCTTCCTCTATTTTTCTCACCTGTCTGATATTGGCAGCTGGTTAAATAAATACCCAGGTTTGCTCAGCAGAGCAAGATCCTTTGTAATACAGGGGCTGAATACCAGTTTATTCACAGATACTGGTTTGTGCTTTTGGATAAAGGGAAGAACAGGGCTTCTTCCAACACTTCAGCCTTCACTGGTTCCTCAAGAAGAACACAATTATGTCTTAATTATTAAAGCTTCTTTTCTCACACAGAAAGAGGCATTGATGTGGAAACTTCCATTACCTTCTTTGTATCGGTGCTCATACCAGGAAATTTCAGGTTCTTATGAATTTACTTCAGTGGTACTGGCACTCTGATCACATTATTTATCTTCCCATGTCCTTAGCAGGTGTTCCTCAACAATTGCATCCAACTTCACAAGTTAATGTAAAAGCCACAATAAAGATTATGCTATCTTCCTTGATTTTTGTCCTCATCCTCTTTGGTGAGTGACCTTATGCTGTAGTTTCCTTACTCAGCTGTTCATGATGCAGTTACCTGTGTGATCAATGGATTACTGGCCTAGCCTGACACAGAGGCTGTGGTGCCAACAGGGGCCAACCAAAATTGTCAACTGCTTCCCATCAGTATTTCCATCATGGTCCCAGCTTGCTTAGCCTGGGCAGCCTCACAGCCCTCCTGCTCTGCACTGTCCATCCCAGCAGGAATTTGAAGTGGCTGGAAGCCTGCAGTGCCTGCAGATGTGCGGTGTGAGCCGAGTCCCAATGTATGAGGGTGCTGCTGGAGACAGCTGTGATCCTGTCTTCTCCATGGGTACTTGTCCTTGCTAATTCCAGTAGTATTGGCAGGCTTTTTCTTCATAACCACAGGATATATGGGTCTGGGTTAAAAGTATGTTGGAGTTATGTGTAGTTTTATTCCCTTTGCTTAAAAATTGATCCAGATCTCCTTCACACACTAATGCTCTGGCAAGAGGAGCTCGGAGGAACAAATAGCTCTATGATAGATAGGAGTGGAGAATGTCTCCTTAGATTTCTCCTGTGTAAAATGCCTGTGGCCTGTTCTGTTGCAGTGGCTCAACAAGCCCACTATTAAAGGACACCCTTCTCTACAGAGGCAACTGGCAAACCAAATTACTGAGGGAAATCCTCTGGCTGTGCCACTCCTGAAAATAAACCACCTTGTGCATCCCTGTCACTGGAGCTATAAGCTGGGAACCAGCACAGCACTAGTGATGCCGGGACTGCTCCCCTGCCCCTGTCAGCCAAGCTTCCCTTTCCACCCCATGCACCTTGTTCCACTGCTGTTAAGTGCACCTGTGCAAACTTCAGCTTATTATGTCTTAATTAGATGAGGCCTGCAAAGGTGGAGGAAGAAAGTAAGAAAAACCCATTTACAGCAGCTGGCTGATGTTAACAGAGGGGCACACCATATCCAGGCTGTACACTCAGAATTACAACATGGTTATTACTGACCTTAGGCATAATGCCACATTCCAAGGGAAAATGTGAACCGTGCCAGGCACCAATTTCCTGAAGCTTAATTAGGATTATGGGGGAGTTATCACAGAATGGTTGTGATCTTCTGAGAGGCAGCAGTTTTGAAAGTACTTGCCATCATCAGGTATGCCATTAAATGGATTTATAATTAGGAAACGCATGAGCTACTGCAAGAGATTTATGCAACAGAACATTCTAATCTCTGCTGTTACTGATGCTTGTCTGTGTTCATACTGGTCCTGGGGTTGTTTTGTGGTGCACATCAATGTCTGCCTGCTTTAGTTCCCATGTGGAAATTTTTATCCTGCTGTTTAACCTGTCTCTTGCCTTCTGCTGGCATTAAACATCTAACAAACATCAGGCTCAGTCTGGAGCTCACCACAGCATTAAACTCAGATTTCTCTCATTTCTCCCATATTTAATCTACAGTATAGTCATACTGTAAAAAAGACTAATTTCTAAGAGGCAGATTGGGTTGCGTTTCAGAGTGCTGAACAACACTCCATGCTCCCCAAAACAACACAGGTAAGATTTTACACTTAATTGCCAAGCACAAGCCATCCTGCCTTCTCTCCTGGGTCTCTTGTAGCTGGCCAGCAGTCCTTCCTGCCTGCTGCACTGCTCCACAAGGCCTGAGGGATATGATCAAGGGGACAATCACAGCCTCTCCTGGGCTGCTGCACCAGGCTCTGCTCCAAAAACCATTCCTGGGGCCTGGCTTTTTAAACAAAATCTTCATGAAAGCCTGAAGCAAAGAAAGGCGTTTGGAAACTATTTGACAGATTTCAATAGCTCTACTCCAATCTCTTGCATTTTGCACAAAGTTATCAAGAAGACGGTATTGAGACGACTGTCATGTAAAACTTGCACCAAACTAAATCAAGAGCAAATGCCCAAAATTGAGCTGGTGGAATAAATGGCTGTAAAGAAAAACACTGTGTGACCTGAAAGATGTCACTGAGGAGGCACTGTTAAGTGTTCAGTGTCCTGTATGAGCATTCTTGATAAAGTCAAGACCTGAACAACATTAAGAAATGAATTCCCTGATATCTCTAGTCAGCAGTGCTGTGCCAGTGATTTCAGCTTGAATCTTCCTAATACCTTTGGTAGCCTTTTTCTGCATAAACACCTCCCTTTTATTACTGGAAGTCTGTAGGAGTGCAGGTGATGGGACTTGTGTTTTTTCCAGTGATGGCAGAAGATGCAGTGGGACAGGTAGTGGTGAAGAGCTGTGAGCCACTCTCCTTCACTGACTTTGCCAAAAGTTGCTGAGCTTGTGGCAGCCTAACTGCAGGAGGTGGTGCTCAGCTGGTGGTGTGAGAGGTCCAGGCAGGTGAGAGCCATGTCTCTCTGTGATAGAAGGCAGGGCTTTGCACCAGCCACAAGACACTCAGGCTCTCTCCCCGTGCTCTGCAGTGCTGGCCATGCAGAGCTGCCACCACACAGTATCAGTCGCCTTCTCCTTATCATAACTCAAGTACCATAAAAGTGTGGGAGCTCAAGGTGTGAATGAAACAAGGAAAGGCAGGGCCATGTGGACAATAAACAGTTTATTACCAATATGAACACAGATACTGTGATGCACTGACGTACCATTTTTTAATATTGTGATAACTGAGACAAAGAACTTGTTGGCTGACAACTAAACATGTCTCTTTCTTCTGGTGATGCCTCAATACGTTTCTGTTGGCAAAGGATCTTCATTTACATTGCAGACTACTAGTAAAATTACTTTGAAGTCATCTATCAAAAGCAAATGGTTCACGTGTGTTCTTATCTACTACTAAAAAGAAAGGTAATACATTTAAATAAGCAAATACAAAATACAAAAAAGGCTGACAAATCCAATGTGCAGTGTCAGATGAAATCTAAAAAATCCAGAAATTTAAAATTTAATAATCTTTAGATTAAGACTTTTAAAATGAAGCGAATCCAAGGCAGCAGCAAGCTTCAAAGTGTGCTGAGTCTGCTAATAAAAAGGGTGTAAGAACAAAGACAGTGCCGGTGTCCTCTCTCACCATCTTGCATGACCTTGGTACACTTAGAAATGATCCAATCTTCCTAGCATCCTTAGTACCGTCCAAATGCTTTGCAATCATTATGTTGTACTGATTCTACTCAACTCCTGCCGTATGGCTAGAAAACCAAACCAGAAAGTTAGTGCATAATGTTATATCCAGTGTGATGGAAAATGCTAAGTACAGAGGTTGCAGAAAGTACACGCTGGTAGAAGGATGAGTGGAGGGTAAAAGGATGAGTAAGGGTAAAGCAGTCAGCTGTTGGCTTGCAAACTGCAGTACTACTTCAGGAAATTGCATCTGTGGTGTATGTGAATGGCTTATTTTGCACTGGAATGAACTAGGGAGGCTTTGAGGGCCAAGCTGCTGGGACAGTAGCATTTGGACAAGGGTCTCTTCAACTGCAAACTGCCCTGAGGTTTTGTCTTTACACAGGTCTAGAGCAAGGGGACAGGGAATGGATTTTAGCTGTTTTACAGTCTCCTCTTTTTCCTTTCTGTGTGAATCTAAGGTGGGGAGTACAGGGTGTGGACATGCATCCTTCATATGCTCTAATGTGGGCTTCAAATAGGAATTTCAATGTGCATTTCTAATCATGGCCCTGAAAAATACCTTCAGTCATATACATTGCCCAACAATTTATAAAGTACTGATACATTTGGTACAGCTGTTATACTTTTCAATCAATTATAAAAATGTGTGTCTATTAGGAAAGCGGTAATCAACTAAAGGTCTGAAATAGCTCTTCAAGCACAGGAAGCCTACAGAAGATTTTTGGGAGGGATTTTCAGTTTGCTGCCTTTGTCCCCTCCTCATCCCGGACCTGTGTGGCTGGCTAGTTACAAGATTTCATGCTCACTGATTGGGCTAAAATTGATGTGCCATGGGCAGGCCCTTTCTCACACACCCACCTGTGAGAAACACCAGCCAGTAAATTTCTCATAGATTGGTGGTAAAAATGCTCATTAACAGCATAATAAAGGATGTAAACACAATGTTATGGTCAAAGGTAGATACTTGTTCTTCAAATGTGCGTATAAGTCAGAGCTGCTCAGAGAAGTTTGAAAACACCAGGGAACTCTCTGCAGTTCCTATCATCTTATCTAGGGGAAATTAGTCATAAAGATGAGAAAAATAATAATTTTTCTCTTTCTTACCATCAATAATCTCCTCTTTCACTTTGTGTAACTCTCTTACAACTTCCTCCAATATTTCCTGATGAGACAAAACACAAGTCAGCTGCTCAGAATTTCCTTCTAACTGGTGGAAGAAAATGCAAGTTTAACACGGTTGTGCTTGTCCCCCGCCTCCGCTGCTGATCAGAGCCTGGCACTACTAACAGCTATGTCTGCACTCCAGGCACAGATGCAGAAGATGCTGACATATTTACTTGCACATCTCTGTACAGACATACTGATGAAATAGCAGTGAGATTGTGCTCTCTTGCTGCTCACCAGCTAGCCCTTCTCTAAGCACCTAGTTATAGAGGAAATCAGAAGACTGAACAGCTGTTTTGCTTGTACAGCGCATGCATGGGGGAAAATGGGTAGCTCGTCAAATCTCTTAAGTGCAAATGATGCTTTCACTCACCTGTTTCATTCGATCAAAATCTAAGGCATCCATAGCCACATCATTGCTGCTGCTCACTGGCTTCATCCTTGAGAAGTGGAAGAAGAGCATAAAAAAGCCGGTCAGTTCCTTGCAGTGTGTGCTAAGCTACACCCACCTGATGGAGTGGATGAAAACCACCCCAGGGCAGCAGCACCTGGGTTTGAGTGCTGGACAGGAGGCTCCGTATCCTGCTGCTCAGGAGCATTTGGCAGCCAGGAAGCAGCACTGCTCCTGTATGCACAACTTGACCCTCAAAGACCCTGCAAAACTTCTCCCACTGCTGAGATATTGGAGGGAGCACAATGACTGCACTGAAAGGATTTTTTTACTCTCTTGGGTGTTGGGAATCCCAGTGATTTCAGACTAGACAATGCTGAGGGCATAAAGCCTGTTGAACAATGTTATTATGGCATTTGCAATTTGCAAGATGTTTTTTTCTCACAGTCCGTTTTCTGTAAAGTAACCCTGTCTTAGCAACCTAGGTTTTAACAATAATAGTAGATTACAGGATAGAAAATATTATGGGGAAAATAATAACCCACTAATCCTTTCCTTGGAAGACCTGACTGAGTCAAGTGTGGCTTGTTGATAGCTTTATGTATCACGGTCACTTTTTATTGATCCAGAAACAAAACCTGTCTGGCCTTAATGATTAATACACTGGTTTTTCAGCATGGTATTAGTCAGTGGGCTGAACTCTGATGACATCTGATAAAATAAATTAAGGAAGTAGAAGCTGCTTGCGTTTCTTTTTTAATCAGTAACTCTAAAACATTTAAAAAACTAACCATGCTATACAAAAGCTTCAAATAACTTTGATACCATCTTTGAGCCCAAACTGGGGGCTGGTAGAGCTGCTGCTGGCTTCTAGGAGGGGTTGCTTATTATTGCAACCCTTTATTGGGAAATCTTTGTGTGTCCTACCATCTCACAGCTAAGCCAGGAGTTAAGGCATATACGAATGCCATCAAACTGAGCAGGAACAGAACCAGATCACCACCGAAAGCTTTAGAAACCTGCCTTGCTTCCCCCACACAGAAGTCTTTTCAAGCAAGCACTACTACTACTGAGCACTACTCCAGGACCCAAATTAGGAAAGCATTTCTTCCCACCAATATTCTTCTCCCAGGATGGAACGGCATTATAGAAGACAGCTATTGAAACATGATGGCTGCTTTCAATAGCCCACATTTCATTCCCATTTGAAACTCATCTATTTCCTAGTACCAACATGTTCCATTGGTTTTAGGAGGGCTGGCAAAACTATATTTTGCTATAGTAACACTGATGCATCCCTCTGAATGTTTGGGCAGGGCATGTTACAGCATTTTTAACAAACCAGCAGATATGTGCAGATAGTTGCCATTGGCAGCTTTCTCTCTCCAGACTATCAGCAGTGTCATATACCTAACAATATAAAATAAGGGACATCTCTTTGCAGCAAACACTAAACACATGTAAGCCTGTGTTCTACCTCCTTATTCAGCTTATCCATCCATCTCAGTGTCCAGTAACAGTGGGTGGTCCTCAACCAGCACTGGAAGCAAACCTCTTTTTAGCTGTCCAGCATCAAACTTCATCTCAATCTCCTGACTAAAAACGTTGGCATTAATCCTGCAGCTTGGCTTTTCTGACTGATAGGACTCCTACTTTAGGTTTCTTGGCTTTTGACACCTGCTAGTTTTTGTATTTCATATACTTGAATGCCATATCTGTGGCCTTTTTACAGCTTGATTTCATTGATTTACTGCACCAAGCTTTGCTCTCCTTTCTTATGCACCCACTGCAGTTGCATGGGTGGAAGAAAAACTTCCCTTATACCAGCTGCAGGCTCTTCAGATAATTTCTGCTTTTGCTTTTGAGTTTCTGCAGAAGTTGGGCAATGAAAGCTTCACTCATTGGCAGGGTCATTGTGAACCTGCTGTAAAAAAAAGCTCCAAAACCTGCCTTCCTTGTGGCACAGCACTGCCACGCCTGTGTCTCTGATTCACACGCACAGATGGTTTGTGATTCACGTCTGTGATGCTTCTGCCCAAGTGAGCAGGGGGCTGTTTCCATGGAACAAGCCTTTGACATGGCACATTCTACCTTCACACTTTATGCAGCAACAAACATATGCAGCAACAAACAAAGCAGATTGTAGGAGAATGGGTAAAAGATGAGACAGAAAACAAACATTAATGCCGAATGATGGGATTAACCAAAGGACAAGCCAAGACAGTTAAGAAGCCAGGCTGTTAGCCAGTACCTAGAAGACACGTGGGATTGTGTGGGGCTCTTAGCTTCACAGCTCTTCACCACTGATGGATTTCTACAGCAATGGAATGAAACAAGACATGAGTTGTGCACGTGCCACAGGGACAGCATGACCATCCCGACTGCTAGCCAGCCCCAGGGAGACCCTTTGCAGCTCACCTAGAAAGTAATGAAGATACAGGCTTTTCAACAGAATTGCTCCTTTCCCATGGCTTCTTCCCAGAGTCTGAAAAACAAACATGAAAAGTTAGTTTATTATTTTGCTCTAAGATATCCTGAAGTTGATTGTCTTACATGGCTACTTTCATTCAGTGAGGATAAGTGACTTAGAAAGAACAAAGAAAAGGGGATTGCTGAATGAATGCAGTTACCTTCATTATAGGGAAAGCATTGGCAAAAATCTGTTTATGATCCCTTTAATTAGGGACTGGATAGTTAAAGTAAAAAGACATGGAACTGGAACAGTAGGAGGAAAAGCATAAATCACTTCTATTAGGAAATACAGGCTAATTGCTTTAAGACTTATTCTTTTCAGTACAATACTTATTTATATTTTAAGTTAAAATGTCTTAGTTTTTTTGTCTGCGTAGTTGGCAGAAAATGCAGGTTTATCTAAACAAAGGGCTGTAAGACCCCACTATGCAAATCTCCACAGAGAATTTATTTAATGTTGACAACATTTCTAACTCACAGAATATTCCCCAAAGCTGCACTACATAACCCCTGTTACTGAAAGCACTTACTATGGTCCCAATCTCCTTCTAAAATGAAGTGAACTCTTTCAGAGACTTAAATAATATACAACTTTATATACAAGGATCTGCTCCTCTGTGAGGTCCTAAAAAGCCCTTTAAAAGAATTACGGGCACTCCCAGGAAATTTCTAGATCTTGTTCCTCATTTATGTGCAGCTTTCTCCTGGCTGCTTCTCCTTCCCTTGCAAAGCACACAAGTCATGGCTTTGTTCCAAAAGGAAGCTGGAATGGTTAAATACTCATTCCTTTGGGAGAGATTTCTTTCAGCATGTGTGAAAGCCAAGACTGACACAAGGATGAATGTGACTGCTTGCAGCTCTTCTACTCTGATAGAGTTACTACAACTCATTGTGGGAAAAACATATTTTGAGGGCTCCTTAATTTCATCTAGTATCAGCCTTATTGCAACAAGCTACTAGGCTGAGGAAGGATAACAGTTTGAGTTCCAAAACCCAACTGGACAAATCAAGACATCTACACTACAAAAAAAAAAAACAAAACCAGCTTTTTTCTTGTAGAAGATTTAGGTGCACAGTGTTGAAAACACAGATCCTCAGCTACATGACTGGACCTCATTAACTAAACTACCTGTATTGCAATTTTTTTGGCTGTAAAGCATAGAAAATAGTAATTTCTTGCTCAGTTTTTAAAACAGTAAGTATTTGAAAATTTTTCTTTTAGTTACTGCTGCTGCACTCAGAAGCAGGACAATGAATCCAGAGCCTAGAGGTGGCAGAGAAGATTTAATTAAGAAGAGCCCTACAACACTAGTAGTTTGACTTAATACCTGACGAATTTTGCTGCTGCTGGGCAGAGCCTCGTGTACTAGTTGAAGGAGAGGTGCTAGCATCATCCTACAAAGAGAAAAACAGGACATTACTGAATTTTGGAGATGACGCACAGAGTTCTCTTCTACTCTGGAGACCAGCTGCAGCACATGTGGTACAAAAGCAAGTTTACCACAACCATGTCCAACAGGCACTGCTGCCAAGATATGGGCTCAAGGCCATTTAAATTTTAACTTTTTTCTCCCTTTATGATAGCAAAATAGATCCTTTTTATTTTAGCTCATTTGGACGCTTTTTCATGATTACACTCAATCACTTCTCTCTATATACCAAACCAGGCTGAAACCACTCTAAAGTGCTGTCTGTTGTTGCCTAAATACAAACCATCTGTTTCCTAAATTTAGAACTTCTCTGAGTTGTTGAAACTAACCCATCTGAAGGAACAACAGCTCAGATCCCAGTCCTTCAACCCAGGACAGCCACTGGTATCAGTGAGAGGAGTCCAGGTACTAGCAGAATGTAACTAAATCAATCAGTACCCCTCTTAAATAGATTAAACACTTTTCAAAGATTTGGACTCTTACCTTGGATTTATATGTGACATCATAAACCATTCATCCATATATTTGTCATGACAATGTTACTCAGCAGGCCTCAAAACATGCTCAGGCAGATCATTAGCTATGCCTTGTAATATGGACTTGCAGCCAGTTCAATAGAAGATACTCTGACCACAAAATGTACTCAAGATACAAATTAAACCAATGCTGTCTAAAACACCTTTATAAACAGTTTGGTGCTATTGAAAAGTTTGACTGGGGATATAAACTAATCTGAAGTTTCAAGGAGAGAGAAGGGACAGAAAGACAGCAGAGGCCGAATAGTTAGAAGATAAATGGTGTCTTTTATCTCCAAGTGTATGGTTCAAAATCAGCTCTGGGGCAAGATTAAGAGCAGTGGTTGCATAGCGGGTTCAACAGGCAAATTCCATGCTTGAAGCGTCCCTTGAAGAACATGCAAAAAATAGCTGCTTTTCTCCCTAAACAGTGCAAAGTGCTTATTCCTGCTCTTGCTACAAACCTTTCGGCCTGGAACAAGACCTACGTTTTCTGACTGGATTTCTTACGAGCAGCTCTTACTTTGTCTTTGGAGGGAACATCTTTATATAAGCAGTTTGATGCTTTATGAACTTGCCATGGCAGAAAGCCTTCACAAGGGTACTGGCTATCAACAGGAATTCTGAATGAATATAGCCCAGAAAAGTATCATATGGGAAGGGACACACTGCAAATCCTGCTCTCTCTTGAAACAGGAAAGATCTTCCATCCTTTACCAATTCCAGAGGTAAAAAAGTGTTTGCATCTGCATTTTGAACTCAAAAGTTGCATCAAGTTCAGTCTACAGACTGCAACAAATAAAACCTCCTGTATAATTGCCTTTGTGGACCATATACTGACAGAATAGTTAAAACAGGAATTAAAGTTCCCTAAGGTTGTCCAAATTCTCTCATTTTAATGGTGGTATCATGAACAAATATTTTGACTTTTGAATGGTCTAATGGTTAATACCCTGTTTCCCTTTCATCCCCCCAGACATGTTCTTTGTACACTCAGGTCTGAAGTGAGCCGATTATCACTTTGCATGGAAGTTGGCAGTCCAATATTACACCACATGGTTGAGGATCCACTTCAGCTGAAGCCTCAAAGGTAAAATAAGAAACATGAACTTGGTCTCAAGTTGACTTGACAGACACTTCAATACATCTTACAGAGCAAGAATCTACCACCTTTTACAACACTTGGATCAGACCATGAGAAAGTGCCTATTAACCTGATTCGGGCAATACTTTGCCTATGAATAAAGCAACAATTCCTTATAGGGTGCTGTTCCCAGAAAAGGTGGAAGCAGTTTCATCCAGCTTTTGGTTGAATGTGCACATCTATTCCTGGATCAGCACTGCTTATTACTGCCTGCCACACACAGAGCACAGGGCTTTGACTTACAAGGAATTTGCAAGAGCACAACAGTGAGGAGTCTTTCACTTACGTTTTGGCTTTCCTCTTCCTTTTTGTCAGCTGGCTTGTCTGACTGCGACGCTGCTTTCCTCCTTTGCAAAGGAACATGAGAGAGGACACATAGTCAACCCTCTAGAAACATATCTATGTGGGAAGACTGATTTAGGCTTTGGTGGGAGTTACTATTTATTTAGTTCATCCTAGAGAATGGCTGGATGCGTTTGGTTGTGTAGGACTTGGGTTGAGGTGAGGAATCCAGACCCCAGTGATACAACTCAGGGAAAAGGGCAATATTATGAGGCAGTCTTTAACAGAAGAATGCAGAGTGCAGAGCATAAGGAAATGTATTGAAGCGGAGGAAGAAAGCACAGCTGGGTATGAGCTGGGTGAGAAAGGGATGGCTTTTCCCCAAGGCTCAGGAAGCTGTGGCTTCTGAGTCCTATGCAGGAGGAACAACTGAAACCCCCATATGAGTTTCTGAGGACCAACCCCTCCCACCAGCTGGCTGAGGTGGGTATTGCAGCGATGACAGTGTTCTCAGTCAGCTCTAATACCCGTTTGTCACCTGTCCTATATCCCACATCCCTGCTCCCACCCAGAGAAGCGGTGTGGCAGTGCTCATACATGATGGGAAGACTCTCAAAAATGCCTTCCAACTCAGGTCCATCCTCTCTGGGAGAGACTGGGCACCATTCCTGCTCAGCCAAGACCCCTGCTTCCCTCTCCAGGGTGGAAAAGATTTGGCTAGAGACCAGGAGTCAGGAAACAAGCCCACATGCCTATGTTTTCAAGTGCCTTTGGTGAATGACATGAGATTATTGTCATCTCAAATGCAACTCAAAGGTAGCAGAGCTCCTGAGCCCTGTAGTTTCAGGACTGGCAGTGTTGATGGTGCCAACAGAAGCTGAGTGAGGACCTGAGACCCATACTCGTTTCTGCTTCCCAAGAAAGAATAAAACCGTCTGAGAAGTAAGTGGCAAACAGCTGCAATCCATCCACTGGGAAAACTGGACATGCAAGTAAACAAAAGATGTTGGTTGTTTATTTTCAGAAAATGCACAGTAAAACTTCTTGGGTGTTAGCCACACTGGCTGATGAAGAGCAAACCAAATTCTTGATTTTTATCTGAATTTAGGATCTAAACAGTACTCCAGAGTGCCAGGTGCTGATAATCTGGACATCCAATTTCCCATTTTAGACTATTAGAGGAACTGCAGCTCAAGTCTTCACATGGCTTTCGGTTGTGCTGAACCCTAACCCTTATCCACCTGTGAACACTACTCTTAGCAGTTTTTTAAAACACCAATATGACAGGTTTTTCATTTAGTCTCGCTTCTGGAATGAACAAAATTCATCTCACAGGAAAAAAATATCTCAAGTGGCAATAAGAAAGTCTTCTGAGAAAAGCCTCCCTGTGTACAAAACTTAAAGGATTTGATGAAAATTTGACCCACAAAACCCTAGAGCATGCATCTGTAGGACACAGTGCTCTGTGGGAATAATTTCCAGATATTCATCTGCATTAATAATTTTATTAGATTGGTAATAATGTTTTTAGTCTTCCCCTAATATTTACTTGATTATTCTAACAAAAAAAGTTATAATTATTACAAATCTAAGAGAAATATTTACTAGGGTGAGAGACCATTGTTAGATTTATGTCCTGCAACAAACTTAACTGGGCTGGAAATGACAGTGGTTTGTGAGTTCATTATTCTGTTTGCACTTCAGTCCTGAGGCAAAGGGCTGCTCTCAGGGGGCCCACTAAATCTAGAGAGTGGTATTTTATAGCACCTGAGCTCTCAGAAGTATTTTCCTCAGTTACTTACTAAGCATTAAACACATTCCGTTTCTGAGCATGGGGTTTACTGCTCAGAAAAGGGCCCCTGAGATCCCCTGCTCATTACTCTCTGATTTCTGTATTGAACATGCTCAGTTTAAAAAAATAATTTCTTTTACCTCCTGCTTAAGAGTAGGTAAATAAGGCAGGCAAGAACAACCTGAAATTCAGTGCCAGGTTCTTCCTTTCTCTATGTCATCACACATAAAAAGGGTTTTGCAGCCAAAAGAAATCCTCTCAGTATCAGCTTAACAGCAATGTGCCCAGATTGCACCCTTGACTGACAGCTGCGTATTTCCAATTACTTCCATGGCTTTGTGAAGCAAAATTCAGGGGACAATTCCATTGCTGTAAACTCTCTGGGAAAGTATTTGCAGGTCAGTTACCTCCAGAGTAGAGGCAGCAGCGTGCTCATGGCAGTGCGAGTGCTTTTGTTAAGATATCAGGGGAATTTGACATGGAATATCTGAAGACACCAGATCCCACTGCCAAAAGCCATACTGGACTACACTTTAGACTAGAACCATAGAAGTGTGTACAATTTCTGTATCCAAACATACGAGATATCCATTCAGCTTGCTTGAACAGAATTAGTTGCCCCAGCATCTAGTCACCAAACCTTACTTTGCTTACAGACAACTTCCAGTTCAGTAAGGTGACTCTTCATATGGAGCAGCTCAAGAATCAGTAAACTACTAAAAGCTGTCAAGCTATTTTCATTCCTCTGAGCTGGGAATTGTCTTTATACTAGACAACATTATTTAAAAACTCCATCTCTGTACACTCTACAACTGTAGCTACCCTTCATTATTTTATTCACTCCTTTCTTTCACTATTCATAAATTTAAAAAATTTAGATCTAAAAATACAGCATCTAACACTAGGAACTTGGGAGTCTGACAGAACGCTATTGATGGAATTAGGGGAAAAGAATTAAAAAAACAATTCGAAAAAGGGTGCCTTTTAACAGCTGGTAGCTTGATACGTCACAACTCTCTTTAGTGGAGAGTAACTTGGTTAGTCTCTCTGAAACACTCTGAGAATCACTAATAGTTTATCTGCTGAGGTGTTGTCCTTTTATTCCAACTGTGTTTATATTCTTGGGCTCAACATTGTGAATGTGATGTATAATGAATGACTTACCTAAGTTCTATTCATAATGTATTCTTACTGAAAACAGTAACTTTGAAATAGATCTAGTAAAATAGCAAAAGCCCAGAAGATATATTTATCACCATCTCTGAAGGCTATCATGCTGCAGGATCTGCTACAGCAGCTACACCCTGCCAGGTATCATTGCTGCAACATCTTTCATATGAAAGGCCAGGCAATACTCATGTCTAGCATCTATGCAGGACCTGTCAAATTACAAAGAAGCACCAAAGTAATCTACTGCTAATCCAAAATGACATCACCTTGTTTCACGATTTGCTGCAGATCTCACAGGGCTTGCTTAAATTGTAAGTACAAACCTTTTTGCCAGTAATTTATTCATTTCTTCCATTAGTCCTCCTCCGCCTCCTCCACTACTTGTTCGATTGGCATCGCTCTTAGAGACCCCACTGGGGCTGGACCCTCCTGAACCATCTTCTGGCTTAAAACGAGAAATTAACATTGGAATTAATGCAAGACTTCCTTTACAACCACACCCTTAATGATTATTTTTCCTGAGTGTCAGGAAAAGCAATCACAATCCCAGTCCAACACCAGAAATAAGATGTGTTCTGTCTTGGGAAGAAGACCCACATGAACCTTACTAAAACCAAATAAGTCTGGGTGAGGCAAGTGTATGGAAAAATGATGAAAAAACCCACAGTGTCATTTGTTCATGATTATGGTTATGCACGGTTAAGCAACCCTTGCCTAGGTGGACACCTATTGACATGAAGGCTCAACAGTCTATACCAGTTTTTGTAAGCATAGAGTAGTTTAAACCACTTATAAATGAAAACACTAACAGATAGTACAACAGTGGACTTTACCAAAGTAATAAAAATATGGCAATGTGAGAATTTGCAGCCATTTGCTAATTAATATTTTCTGGAGAATGCAAGCTCTACCAAACAATTCCTGCTCAGCTTTATCTGCACTGCAAACTCATATTTAAAAGTTCACCCAACGGTCAGCTGAAGTGTGTTTCACCATGTTTTTACGCTGGATTTGCAGACCATTACATCAAGATGTGGCTTTCCTGCAGCACAGAAGAGCCCATTGAGGAGTCCCAGTGCCAGCTCCTTACCCGTTGAACTCTCCTTAGTTTGGCACCAGCCAGAGCTGCTGCGAGCCCTGACACTGACCCATCTTCACTGCCAGCCCCTTGGCCGGCGCCCACTGGCAGTGGGGGCGGTGGGGGGGGCGCAGCTCCCATGGGTGGCGGAGGGACTGGGGGGGGTGGCGGAGGTGGGGGCCCCCCAGATGAAGCAGGGATCACAGCAGCACCACTGGGGTGGCCAGGAGGAAGTGTTGGGCCTGAAATGCAGAGAATAGGAATTAGACGTGAAGCACAATCTCCTCCAACCCATAGCCAAGTCACATTCCCACTCCCAAGGCTATGACCCGACAAGTGATCAACACGAGGAAGCACCATGCACGCGGAAGGATGGGAAATGGTGTTTGTATCAACGGTCAGTATATTAGTTGTGTCCTCCTGCAAAACCCTGTCACTGACAAACTAGCCTTCTCCCTCCTCTTCTCCCTCGTTGGGCTAGTGTTTTATTCTGTGTCAAAACATGGACAATGCTTCCCAATTCCTAAGTGGCATATTCTTCTGCTTCTGCCCTAGCTTTCTACGTGGAGATAATAAACTGAATTGGCAAACTCCATGGACTTTGTTTAATATAAGCTATTCACAAGAATCGTGGGTTACAGCAATACATCCTCCTTTGTGTCGAACAGGTGTGTGACCTCAGCCAGTTTTGCAAAATAATGAGGGGAGACTCCAGCTCCAAGCACCCCACGGTTCAGCAAAGCTCCTCAAGCAGCAGCCTGTTGGAGGGGTGGTAACTCCTTTGTTTCACTTGTCTGTAACAGGCTTCTTGAACAAATACACCTCCCCAAGGGTATTTCCCTGTGTACCGAGCTGCTCCTGGTACAACATCACAGGTTCAGTTGCTCAGTAAGTGTTATTTTGAAAGACAGGTGGGTTTTGACTGAGAAACATTTGGAAACTGTATTTAACATTAACAGCCTGGTTTTCTTCTTATCTAGGTTTTCTTACAATACTGCCCTATTTCTGTGGTTACTTCTGCCATTATTTCACACTCCCAATTCCATTCTTTAAATGAACCATAGCTGCTATTAGAAATACTTTAAACATTTCAAACCCTCTTTCGCTCATGAACATAAAAGCTAGTAATTCATTGTGGGTACAGTTAATTGTAATTGCAAAACTACACCCACCTAATTAGAGGCCAGCCTCAGGCAAAATTGAACCAACTCAAAATAATGAACTGAAGTGAATTTAAAAGAACTTTATTTAACTAAGTGGATTTCAGCCTATATCAGCTGAAGGACTGAGCCTCCAGTATTTACAGTAGTATTTTTAGCAGAAAGTGAAAGGAAATGCTAGTTTTCTTCCTCTTCTAGGCATATCACTTTAGCATTATATGTGGTTAGAAACATGAATAGATCCAAATCACAAAATGTATGCTCTGAATTTCAAATAGGCATTATTCGCAAGTGTTCTAACTCCACAGGCTTCAGATAGGTACTGGAAAGCAAGACCACATGCAAAGCGGCCAAACCCAAGCTCTCGATCTGCCTTTAATGAGAAAGGTTTGCTGGAATAGTTATAGTGACAAGCCCACAACTATGAATGCAGTTTATACCAGGAAGAGAGTTTCTAGAATTAAATAAATTGCACAAGCACAGGGGATTCTGGGCAACTTAAACAAAATTCATATTCTATCTTTTGCTGGTAACAAGAAATACCACTTAAAAAAAATGCTGAAGTCACAACCTCTACCAATATTCCTACACAGACAAGAAGTCTACCACAAACCTGGCCTCCAGCTTCAGAAGCGCCCATCTGCTATGTTTGGACCAGCTGAAAACAGGTTGTATGTGAAGCTCTTTGAAGCTCTGTTGAATAGCAGAAGTCTTTGTCTGGCCTAGTCCAGTAAGAATATGCATTGCAACAACCCAGCTACAGGGTCCTGGACCTTAATTCTTAATTTTTGCCTGGTCCATGGACTAGTCCTGAGTGATTTTGATACTTTTCCACCTCAGTTTCAGAAATTGCATACAGCAGGACTAGTTTTGGGTCTCTCAGCCTCTTTTCTAGTGGCCATGGGCAGTACCAAAAGGGCTTTTTAAGCAGCTGACAGCTAAGGCTTTACACAGATCACAACTCACTCAAAATCTGTACTTACTCAAGTGGGCAATGGCAGATGATGTCATGTAAGGAGGGGTCCTCCTGGGCATAGCCACCTCAGACACAGCAGCGTGAGGGGGAGGCAATGGAAAACATTGTGACATGGGCTGGCAGCACTGCTGTGGAGGACAAGGTGACGGATGGGAGGACGGGGAGGGAGCCTGGCCAGAGGAGTTGGGGGGACTGGTGATGGCGGGCAGCAGGGAGCAGGCTGTAGCTTCTAGGTGTGGAAAGATGGATCCATCCATGGTTTTCACCTGGGTCCCAAAGGGGCCTAAAGTAATCTTTTCATCAGGATGGCCATTCAGGGGTACATTTGCTAAGGTCTCTGGGCCTGCTTTATCTGTGGGTCCCTTGACCCTGTCAGGTGGGACAGGAATCGCGGGCAGGATGGTGGGACCACGTGGCTGCAGGATGTCACCCCGCTGCAGAGGTGGTACATTTGGGGCAGAGGGAGCTGAAGACCGAGCAGAGCATGAAAGAGAAGAGCCTCTGAGAGGCTGGTAAGAGGGAAAGGGAAAATGGGATGAATGAAGAGGCGGGGGAGACAGTGACGTTCGTCTGATGCCTGGCATTACAGTCCTGCTGTTTGGGCAGGATGGAAGGGATGAACCTGGGGCTGTTGGCAGCTCAGAGGCTGAGTGCCTGTGTAGGAACTGTGGGGGCTCTCCGTCTCTCCGCTGGGATATCAGAGGGGATTGACTAGTGGATTCAGGGACAACGGGTGCTGAAGAGACAGTGCTGGCATGAGGTAGTGGGGGGAGCAAAACACCAGGGGCAGGAGTACTGCAGTTACTGGAGGGGGGAGGAGGAGACTGGGGCTGAGAGAGAGGAGAGCACCGGCTTAGTTGAAGGGTGGAAACTAAAAGAACAGAAAAGACAAATGAAAAGAATAAGGTGGGTATGCAGCAAGGAATGAAACGAAGGCAAAGTGGAACGAAGAAAAGGGAACCGTGAAGTAAACGCAAACAGAAACTCAAACAAAGCAAAGGGGAGAGATGCTGCAGGCACTGGCTTGGGGATTTCCAGCCCTCAGCAGAGCTGGAGGACTGTGTGGAGCAGAACCCTGGCAGCACGGGATGGGCTGCATGCTCTGGTGCCAGTGAGGCTCCTCCAAGCCCCACGTGAATCTGAGTCAGGATCACGAGCATCACCTTTGCACCAGGGACAGCTGCAAGGGATATGCTGAACACAGAGGCAGCCACCTTATAGCCAGAGAGGGGACAGCCAGCAGCCTCTAAAAGCCACATACTGCTCCTTGTGTATGCCAAGGCAGGATTTTGGCTAAGTTCCTTATACAGAATTGCACACTAACCTCTGATGAAAGAGGAGTCCAACTATTTCTGTTGCTGAAGGTATGTGTGTATGCCTGAGCTGATTTCAAGTCAAAAACTAAAATGTTTTAACAGCCGAGGAAAAACATTTCACTTACATGACCAGAGTAATTGTAAAAATCTTGCCCAAAACCAAAGACCAAACACAAGATGGCCATCTTGGCTTGTTTGCTCTGCTTCCTTTCAGAAAGGGAAAGCCATACTTTGTAGTTATAAACTATTCCTATTCCTATCATCTTTTCTTTCAGCTTAATGCAACTTAATATGCTACAGAGGATTTTTGTAAGCTCATGAAATATATATATATTTTCCATTAAGCTCACAGAGGACTCCTCACAAAATCCCCACTGATGAGCATCTAGAGCTATATTTTCCTTTGTGCTGTAGTTTGCTTTGTGTTGCAGAGCGACGTGGAGTTCCTAAGCACATCCAGCACTTCAACCCCTTTGTGCTGACATCTCCTGGAAACAAGGAGTCACTCTTGCAGTGGCTGTGCTACCTGCTCTGCTTATGGGTCTGATAGAAGCATGGCCAAGCCAAGCCCCCTTGGTACACCTAAAATGCCCCTCAGCTCTACAAGTTTTGCCAAGTGCAAAACCAGCTCCAGCTGCACACCCCAGACCTGAGCCTCTGCAAACACAAACATGCCCCAATACATGTAAGTCTGTAGCTGAAAAGGCTTTAAAATCTATTAGTAACTATAACCACTTTTGGCAGTTTAGCCCTTGTATAGCACCCCACAAAACCCAACAACAGCAAGAGACAATGAGGGAGAGACTGTGTCTGCTTGATTTGATACGTGCCTGTGGTAGAGGTTCTTCTTTCCAGAGATTCCTGGCGCTGTTGCTGTTGCTCCATCACTTGTCTAAAATGGCAATGAAAAAGCCCTTTGTCATTATGTATTCTTTATAATTTTGAGTAAAAGCTTTATACCCTGAGAAGCACTCAAGCTGTATGTGTTGAGCTTGCCACTGATCCTGTGAGATGGAGGTGGGTCTGATTTCAGTTGACCTGGCTGCAGCAGTGCCATTTCACACATTGGGGAACCTTAACCTGGACATTGCCCTGTATGCACAGACTCTGCAGGGGTTGGTTGACTCATTTAAGATAACTCCTCAATGTCTCTGCACAAGGAATAGTAAGTTCCCAAGGCCTGGAGAGCACAGTAACCATGTTAACTCTATTAACCTGAAATGTATGATCATTCCAAGGAAAGAGCAAAAAAATCACAGAATCAGAAACTGAGTAAGGTTGGAAGGGACCATTGGAGGCCTTCTAGTTTAACCTCCCTGCTCAAGCAGGGTCCCCTGGAGGACATTACTCAGAATTGTGTCCAGACAGCTTCTGAGTATCTCCAGGGAAGGAAATATTCAAAATGAGACAGCCATGAGTCTTTTACGGATCAGGAGCCCAAAGCACTTGTAGTTAGAATGAAAATATAGCAAAGCTTGATCTGTGTTTTGGTGCTGACAGTACAAAGCCTCTATTATCCAGGGGCACATCCAGGTCCTTTCTGGCACTGGCCAGCCTGACTGACAGCCCCAGTGCACAGCCACAAGCAACACCACCGCAGTGCTTCCTCTGTAAATACCGACCACAACACTGCACTGCTGTTTTTTTCTCCTGTCATCTTTCTCCCAGGAGCTGCCAGCTTCTGTGCTG
>VYZS01074256.1:15786-30970 GCA_013400695.1 Neodrepanis coruscans
ATATTCCCTTCCCCCGGCCCTTCTCAGCTTACAGTGTGTGTGTGTGTGTGTGTGTGTCTGTGTCTGTGTCTGTGTGTGTCTGTGTGGGTCTGTCAGAGGGAGTCCAGGCTGGTCATAATTGGGCAATTACCCCCATTTATTCCCCCATATATCTACCCTTTAATAAATTGCTGCCTTCTCTATCCGTCTCTTGTCCATTGATAAACCTAATATTGTCCAAAACCAGGACAGCACCTAAAAAAAATTAGCAACCACATAAAAACATAAATAGGCTTTTGGTAACACCAGTCAGCAAGACTTCTGTGTCCATGTCTTGGTTTTAAGACAATCATGCAATTTTAAACCTTAAAGTGAAAAAAAAAAACAAACAAACCAGAAACAAAAGTATAGGAAAAGGTAACAGCTCTTCAATTATATATATATATATATATATGTATAATGACTGCAGCTGTCATGATGCAAATGATGAATGTGACACTTGCAGAAAAGGAGAGGAAATTTTGTGATCAAAGGTTTTCCCGGGAGTGCCAGGAAAAGCTCCATTCATGCCGAAAAGCTGGCAGAGAAGAGCAGAGGGTCATGGGGAAGGAAGCTACGCTGCTCACTGCCTTTCTGTACGGGGAACAGAGTGTCTTGTGTCTGCACTGCGCATCACCAGATTCCAAGAGAAAGCTGTGACTCAGTACCAGGAGCAGTTCCAGTTCCGCTTCCATGATGCTGCTGCACAGGGCAGAAGTTCCCATGAGTCCATCGGCTCACTCTGCCCCAGCCTTGCCAGGGCAGTACCGCTCCAGGTTGGGGTTCGTCGCTGCCAGCACCAGTCCTGCACCAGCTCATCCCTGTCCCTGCATCCCCCTAGGCTCGTCTGGTGCCATTCCAGGCCAGGCTCCACGGTGTACTCCGTGTCGTTCAGGTGTGTGGCAAGCAGCAATGGCCCTTCCCAAGCCATGCAGCTCAGCCATAACGCTTGCCAGTGGCCACAGCCACTGTTTCCATGGCAACAGTGCATAGAAACAGCTGACCCCCCAAAGCCATGTGGGTCTGCAAAGATCTGCTGGGGTCTGTGCCTTGGTGGGTGTCCTGCTTTGGATGCTAGGGGGCGCTATCAAGTGATGAGACATTCAAAAGAGTCACAACAACCAAAGGAATTTATTTTAACAAACCCAACAATAAACACAAAGAAAGAACAAACTATGCTCCTCCAGGCTGGCTGCTCCAGCCAAGCCGGTGGAGCAAGGGAAGGAAAGGGAGGCTGGCCCATGAATGGCACTGGTCCCACTCCAGACCTGCTGGAAAATAAAGAGTGAAAAGAAACCCCAAGGGGCCCAAGGGGAAGAGATACGATTGCTAGGAAAGTGTGTGGTCGTCAGTGGCGCACTGCCTCCACTATGGATCCAGCTGCACTGCTGCCCAGGGCTGAGGGAGCAAGGAAGCAGACCTGAGATGGAGTCAAGATGAAAGCCGAGCCGCTAAAGGAGGCAGGACTTCTGCCCTGCTGCATTTATGGGGTGCTCGTTCTCATGTTTTCTCAAGGCACCCTTCCGAGGCAGGCCACCTCCTGATTGGAAGATGGTGCTGGGCACCACCTCCTTTCTGAGACTTTGCCACAAGGCAACATGGCAGCATTCCTGCCAAAATGCCTCATGGCTGCAGTTCGCCGGCGTGGAGGGGCCATGATCGCCACCCTGCTAGCTCCATGCAATACTGGCCGCTGGCAGCAACTAACACAGTGCTTACAGCAGCAGCCATCTTCACACAGCTCCACCGGGGGGGAGCCACTCCATCAGCAGTGCCACCCTGTCTCCCCTTGGGGCAGGCAGCTGCCATGCTGTGGGGAGTCTGGCCATGGATCATTGCCACATGCCCAGGGCCGGTCTGCAGAGTGTCCTTACCTCTGACCATAGCAGCAGCAAACTCTATAGTGGTTCTTCTTCTGATTCTCCTCCTATTTTGTCCTTTTCTCTTTCCGTGATAGTAGCAGTAAGTCCTGACCTAACACTCAACCTTGGTGTGAAAAAATTAACATTTCCCTGCACTTTTCTTTACCAGTTTTAGGTAGGCTACACTATGGGTATAAGTGAAACATATTGTACATCTGCCTCTACCTATCAGCTTGATACTCTGTGTCTCTCCCCCTTATCAAAGCCTTTCTCTAACATATTTTTAATAACCTATGCTCTTACACTCACACTTCATGTCTATGGTGAAAGTGTGAATAATCAGGCAGAACATTACTAAGAAAAAAGATAACCCTAAAATTTTGGTTTCACTCTTTCAAGTCTGGATGTATAGTCCTCCCTCTCTGCATGCCTGGTACTTTAAAGTTAGGTTTAATTAGAATTTCAACAAGCCATAACCTGTATTCTTATACATTGCATTATACATATATAGGATACACAGGGGAAAAAAAAAAAGTTGGAAATACTTATGAGCACAGCTGATGTGTTTGACCTCGAAGAAAAATTTCTCTAAGGTATGTATCAGTGAGCCTAAAATCTGCATAGGCCTCACGCTTCAAGAGACGCTGAAATGAGGCCTTCCCTTGTATTCTGACAGCTATAAGTGATAAATGTGATTCTATTGTCTTTAAGACTAGTAATATGTCAACCAATCATGTAAACTGTAGGGGCGCATGATCGAGACCCCTCAACCAATGATTCTGTGAGATTCATCGTGTGATCATACAAAAAAACATATAAAAATCAGTGCTTTTTGCAATAAAGCTATTCCTTGCTTGCAACGTAACTGGGGCCTGTGTCAGTCTGCGTTGCTTGCTTGGGATCATGCCAAAACAAGACCACAAAACTTACTACAATAAAAATATTAAATTTTATTATTGTTGTCAAGCAAAAGAATAAAAAAACCCTGAAGCATAATGCAAATTCTCTACATTAGTATTTCAGCATGTGGCTATGTAAAGATTTTGACCATATAGTCACAACTGACAATAAAACAATATTNCATTCAAAAGAGTCACAACAACCAAAGGAATTTATTTTAACAAACCCAACAATAAACACAAAGAAAGAACAAACTATGCTCCTCCAGGCTGGCTGCTCCAGCCAAGCCGGTGGAGCAAGGGAAGGAAAGGGAGGCTGGCCCATGAATGGCACTGGTCCCACTCCAGACCTGCTGGAAAATAAAGAGTGAAAAGAAACCCCAAGGGGCCCAAGGGGAAGAGATACGATTGCTAGGAAAGTGTGTGGTCGTCAGTGGCGCACTGCCTCCACTATGGATCCAGCTGCACTGCTGCCCAGGGCTGAGGGAGCAAGGAAGCAGACCTGAGATGGAGTCAAGATGAAAGCCGAGCCGCTAAAGGAGGCAGGACTTCTGCCCTGCTGCATTTATGGGGTGCTCGTTCTCATGTTTTCTCAAGGCACCCTTCCGAGGCAGGCCACCTCCTGATTGGAAGATGGTGCTGGGCACCACCTCCTTTCTGAGACTTTGCCACAAGGCAACATGGCAGCATTCCTGCCAAAATGCCTCATGGCTGCAGTTCGCCGGCGTGGAGGGGCCATGATCGCCACCCTGCTAGCTCCATGCAATACTGGCCGCTGGCAGCAACTAACACAGTGCTTACAGCAGCAGCCATCTTCACACAGCTCCACCGGGGGGGAGCCACTCCATCAGCAGTGCCACCCTGTCTCCCCTTGGGGCAGGCAGCTGCCATGCTGTGGGGAGTCTGGCCATGGATCATTGCCACATGCCCAGGGCCGGTCTGCAGAGTGTCCTTACCTCTGACCATAGCAGCAGCAAACTCTATAGTGGTTCTTCTTCTGATTCTCCTCCTATTTTGTCCTTTTCTCTTTCCGTGATAGTAGCAGTAAGTCCTGACCTAACACTCAACCTTGGTGTGAAAAAATTAACATTTCCCTGCACTTTTCTTTACCAGTTTTAGGTAGGCTACACTATGGGTATAAGTGAAACATATTGTACATCTGCCTCTACCTATCAGCTTGATACTCTGTGTCTCTCCCCCTTATCAAAGCCTTTCTCTAACATATTTTTAATAACCTATGCTCTTACACTCACACTTCATGTCTATGGTGAAAGTGTGAATAATCAGGCAGAACATTACTAAGAAAAAAGATAACCCTAAAATTTTGGTTTCACTCTTTCAAGTCTGGATGTATAGTCCTCCCTCTCTGCATGCCTGGTACTTTAAAGTTAGGTTTAATTAGAATTTCAACAAGCCATAACCTGTATTCTTATACATTGCATTATACATATATAGGATACACAGGGGAAAAAAAAAAAGTTGGAAATACTTATGAGCACAGCTGATGTGTTTGACCTCGAAGAAAAATTTCTCTAAGGTATGTATCAGTGAGCCTAAAATCTGCATAGGCCTCACGCTTCAAGAGACGCTGAAATGAGGCCTTCCCTTGTATTCTGACAGCTATAAGTGATAAATGTGATTCTATTGTCTTTAAGACTAGTAATATGTCAACCAATCATGTAAACTGTAGGGGCGCATGATCGAGACCCCTCAACCAATGATTCTGTGAGATTCATCGTGTGATCATACAAAAAAACATATAAAAATCAGTGCTTTTTGCAATAAAGCTATTCCTTGCTTGCAACGTAACTGGGGCCTGTGTCAGTCTGCGTTGCTTGCTTGGGATCATGCCAAAACAAGACCACAAAACTTACTACAATAAAAATATTAAATTTTATTATTGTTGTCAAGCAAAAGAATAAAAAAACCCTGAAGCATAATGCAAATTCTCTACATTAGTATTTCAGCATGTGGCTATGTAAAGATTTTGACCATATAGTCACAACTGACAATAAAACAATATTCCAAGAAACGACCAAGATAATTTCTGTTTAAATGCATCTCACTCTATTACAGGCAAAAAAGATAAAGGAAACAAAAACATTTCTGATGGATTTTACAAAGAAATTAAGGCAAAGTCCTGATCACTTCATTTAGTGAATGAAAAAAACTATTGCAAATTTTCAAAACCTTATCAAATACATGAGAAAGGGTAAACACTAACTTCTAACCACTGAAAGCTGAAATAAAGAGTGATGATATGATCAGTATGTGCTAATTTTCTTAAGACACTCATGTGCTGTGACTTACGCTGAATCTTCAGAATTATGGTTTCAGGGAATAAAAAGTCTCTTAGCCACGTGAAACAAAATGCTGCAGAGGCAGAACACCAGCCTGACATATTCATGCTTACTGAAAAAAGAAATTGAGTGGTTTATTTAAGTTTAGGTGAACTTAAAGTTCCCTTAGTTTTGCCAGGACATTAATCTTGCACTGGTACGTCCCAGCCGGTTCATCTTCAGCTTGCAGTCCCACTTTCTTCCTTCTCAGTATTCTTTGTAAGGCAATGCTCTCCTTTATATTTCCTCATTCTCAAAAAATTTTGGATTTTGTTCACATATTTATGCCATCTCTCTACCTTCTGTAATACCAGCTTGTTTCCTGATTCATTCACTTCCAAAAGAAGCCAAAACTAGATCTGATCCAGTGACAGATCTCAGGAGCCATCCGTGCTGAAAGCCACATCCCTCACGTTTGTGTTCCACTGTCTTCATTACAAACATGCCTGAAACAGAGTGTCTGTTCAGACTGGAAATAGAAATGTCTGTGTGAACTGCTGTTGGGAGGTCACAGAATAACAGTCACTGCAAGGCCATGAAAATATGTATTTTTCATGCACAGTTTTCAAGAAGGCTAGAAACAGGCCTCTACACTCAGGCTGTTTCTATATGAGATAGAAATAAGACATAGGTTTAGTCATTGTCACAGTTGTCCATATTACAGAATCACAGAATTACAAAATATGCTGAGTTAGAAGGGACTCACAAAAATCATCAAATCCAACCCTTAGCCCTGGACAGGACCTTCCCCAAGAGTCACATCATGTGCCTGAGTTCAAACACTTGAACTCTGGCAGGCTTGGTGCTGTGATCCCTTCCCTGAAGAAACTGTTCCAGCNAATTTTGTGATCAAAGGTTTTCCCGGGAGTGCCAGGAAAAGCTCCATTCATGCCGAAAAGCTGGCAGAGAAGAGCAGAGGGTCATGGGGAAGGAAGCTACGCTGCTCACTGCCTTTCTGTACGGGGAACAGAGTGTCTTGTGTCTGCACTGCGCATCACCAGATTCCAAGAGAAAGCTGTGACTCAGTACCAGGAGCAGTTCCAGTTCCGCTTCCATGATGCTGCTGCACAGGGCAGAAGTTCCCATGAGTCCATCGGCTCACTCTGCCCCAGCCTTGCCAGGGCAGTACCGCTCCAGGTTGGGGTTCGTCGCTGCCAGCACCAGTCCTGCACCAGCTCATCCCTGTCCCTGCATCCCCCTAGGCTCGTCTGGTGCCATTCCAGGCCAGGCTCCACGGTGTACTCCGTGTCGTTCAGGTGTGTGGCAAGCAGCAATGGCCCTTCCCAAGCCATGCAGCTCAGCCATAACGCTTGCCAGTGGCCACAGCCACTGTTTCCATGGCAACAGTGCATAGAAACAGCTGACCCCCCAAAGCCATGTGGGTCTGCGAAGATCTGCTGGGGTCTGTGCCTTGGTGGGTGTCCTGCTTTGGATGCTAGGGGGCGCTATCAAGTGATGAGACATTCAAAAGAGTCACAACAACCAAAGGAATTTATTTTAACAAACCCAACAATAAACACAAAGAAAGAACAAACTATGCTCCTCCAGGCTGGCTGCTCCAGCCAAGCCGGTGGAGCAAGGGAAGGAAAGGGAGGCTGGCCCATGAATGGCACTGGTCCCACTCCAGACCTGCTGGAAAATAAAGAGGGAAAAGAAACCCCAAGGGGCCCAAGGGGAAGAGATACGATTGCTAGGAAAGTGTGTGGTCGTCAGTGGCGCACTGCCTCCACTATGGATCCAGCTGCACTGCTGCCCAGGGCTGAGGGAGCAAGGAAGCAGACCTGAGATGGAGTCAAGATGAAAGCCGAGCCGCTAAAGGAGGCAGGACTTCTGCCCTGCTGCATTTATGGGGTGCTCGTTCTCATGTTTTCTCAAGGCACCCTTCCGAGGCAGGCCACCTCCTGATTGGAAGATGGTGCTGGGCACCACCTCCTTTCTGAGACTTTGCCACAAGGCAACATGGCAGCATTCCTGCCAAAATGCCTCATGGCTGCAGTTCGCCGGCGTGGAGGGGCCATGATCGCCACCCTGCTAGCTCCATGCAATACTGGCCGCTGGCAGCAACTAACACAGTGCTTACAGCAGCAGCCATCTTCACACAGCTCCACCGGGGGGGAGCCACTCCATCAGCAGTGCCACCCTGTCTCCCCTTGGGGCAGGCAGCTGCCATGCTGTGGGGAGTCTGGCCATGGATCATTGCCACATGCCCAGGGCCGGTCTGCAGAGTGTCCTTACCTCTGACCATAGCAGCAGCAAACTCTATAGTGGTTCTTCTTCTGATTCTCCTCCTATTTTGTCCTTTTCTCTTTCCGTGATAGTAGCAGTAAGTCCTGACCTAACACTCAACCTTGGTGTGAAAAAATTAACATTTCCCTGCACTTTTCTTTACCAGTTTTAGGTAGGCTACACTATGGGTATAAGTGAAACATATTGTACATCTGCCTCTACCTATCAGCTTGATACTCTGTGTCTCTCCCCCTTATCAAAGCCTTTCTCTAACATATTTTTAATAACCTATGCTCTTACACTCACACTTCATGTCTATGGTGAAAGTGTGAATAATCAGGCAGAACATTACTAAGAAAAAAGATAACCCTAAAATTTTGGTTTCACTCTTTCAAGTCTGGATGTATAGTCCTCCCTCTCTGCATGCCTGGTACTTTAAAGTTAGGTTTANTGCTCCTCCAGGCTGGCTGCTCCAGCCAAGCCGGTGGAGCAAGGGAAGGAAAGGGAGGCTGGCCCATGAATGGCACTGGTCCCACTCCAGACCTGCTGGAAAATAAAGAGTGAAAAGAAACCCCAAGGGGCCCAAGGGGAAGAGATACGATTGCTAGGAAAGTGTGTGGTCGTCAGTGGCGCACTGCCTCCACTATGGATCCAGCTGCACTGCTGCCCAGGGCTGAGGGAGCAAGGAAGCAGACCTGAGATGGAGTCAAGATGAAAGCCGAGCCGCTAAAGGAGGCAGGACTTCTGCCCTGCTGCATTTATGGGGTGCTCGTTCTCATGTTTTCTCAAGGCACCCTTCCGAGGCAGGCCACCTCCTGATTGGAAGATGGTGCTGGGCACCACCTCCTTTCTGAGACTTTGCCACAAGGCAACATGGCAGCATTCCTGCCAAAATGCCTCATGGCTGCAGTTCGCCGGCGTGGAGGGGCCATGATCGCCACCCTGCTAGCTCCATGCAATACTGGCCGCTGGCAGCAACTAACACAGTGCTTACAGCAGCAGCCATCTTCACACAGCTCCACCGGGGGGGAGCCACTCCATCAGCAGTGCCACCCTGTCTCCCCTTGGGGCAGGCAGCTGCCATGCTGTGGGGAGTCTGGCCATGGATCATTGCCACATGCCCAGGGCCGGTCTGCAGAGTGTCCTTACCTCTGACCATAGCAGCAGCAAACTCTATAGTGGTTCTTCTTCTGATTCTCCTCCTATTTTGTCCTTTTCTCTTTCCGTGATAGTAGCAGTAAGTCCTGACCTAACACTCAACCTTGGTGTGAAAAAATTAACATTTCCCTGCACTTTTCTTTACCAGTTTTAGGTAGGCTACACTATGGGTATAAGTGAAACATATTGTACATCTGCCTCTACCTATCAGCTTGATACTCTGTGTCTCTCCCCCTTATCAAAGCCTTTCTCTAACATATTTTTAATAACCTATGCTCTTACACTCACACTTCATGTCTATGGTGAAAGTGTGAATAATCAGGCAGAACATTACTAAGAAAAAAGATAACCCTAAAATTTTGGTTTCACTCTTTCAAGTCTGGATGTATAGTCCTCCCTCTCTGCATGCCTGGTACTTTAAAGTTAGGTTTAATTAGAATTTCAACAAGCCATAACCTGTATTCTTATACATTGCATTATACATATATAGGATACACAGGGGAAAAAAAAAAAGTTGGAAATACTTATGAGCACAGCTGATGTGTTTGACCTCGAAGAAAAATTTCTCTAAGGTATGTATCAGTGAGCCTAAAATCTGCATAGGCCTCACGCTTCAAGAGACGCTGAAATGAGGCCTTCCCTTGTATTCTGACAGCTATAAGTGATAAATGTGATTCTATTGTCTTTAAGACTAGTAATATGTCAACCAATCATGTAAACTGTAGGGGCGCATGATCGAGACCCCTCAACCAATGATTCTGTGAGATTCATCGTGTGATCATACAAAAAAACATATAAAAATCAGTGCTTTTTGCAATAAAGCTATTCCTTGCTTGCAACGTAACTGGGGCCTGTGTCAGTCTGCGTTGCTTGCTTGGGATCATGCCAAAACAAGACCACAAAACTTACTACAATAAAAATATTAAATTTTATTATTGTTGTCAAGCAAAAGAATAAAAAAACCCTGAAGCATAATGCAAATTCTCTACATTAGTATTTCAGCATGTGGCTATGTAAAGATTTTGACCATATAGTCACAACTGACAATAAAACAATATTCCAAGAAACGACCAAGATAATTTCTGTTTAAATGCATCTCACTCTATTACAGGCAAAAAAGATAAAGGAAACAAAAACATTTCTGATGGATTTTACAAAGAAATTAAGGCAAAGTCCTGATCACTTCATTTAGTGAATGAAAAAAACTATTGCAAATTTTCAAAACCTTATCAAATACATGAGAAAGGGTAAACACTAACTTCTAACCACTGAAAGCTGAAATAAAGAGTGATGATATGATCAGTATGTGCTAATTTTCTTAAGACACTCATGTGCTGTGACTTACGCTGAATCTTCAGAATTATGGTTTCAGGGAATAAAAAGTCTCTTAGCCACGTGAAACAAAATGCTGCAGAGGCAGAACACCAGCCTGACATATTCATGCTTACTGAAAAAAGAAATTGAGTGGTTTATTTAAGTTTAGGTGAACTTAAAGTTCCCTTAGTTTTGCCAGGACATTAATCTTGCACTGGTACGTCCCAGCCGGTTCATCTTCAGCTTGCAGTCCCACTTTCTTCCTTCTCAGTATTCTTTGTAAGGCAATGCTCTCCTTTATATTTCCTCATTCTCAAAAAATTTTGGATTTTGTTCACATATTTATGCCATCTCTCTACCTTCTGTAATACCAGCTTGTTTCCTGATTCATTCACTTCCAAAAGAAGCCAAAACTAGATCTGATCCAGTGACAGATCTCAGGAGCCATCCGTGCTGAAAGCCACATCCCTCACGTTTGTGTTCCACTGTCTTCATTACAAACATGCCTGAAACAGAGTGTCTGTTCAGACTGGAAATAGAAATGTCTGTGTGAACTGCTGTTGGGAGGTCACAGAATAACAGTCACTGCAAGGCCATGAAAATATGTATTTTTCATGCACAGTTTTCAAGAAGGCTAGAAACAGGCCTCTACACTCAGGCTGTTTCTATATGAGATAGAAATAAGACATAGGTTTAGTCATTGTCACAGTTGTCCATATTACAGAATCACAGAATTACAAAATATGCTGAGTTAGAAGGGACTCACAAAAATCATCAAATCCAACCCTTAGCCCTGGACAGGACCTTCCCCAAGAGTCACATCATGTGCCTGAGTTCAAACACTTGAACTCTGGCAGGCTTGGTGCTGTGATCCCTTCCCTGAAGAAACTGTTCCAGCTCCCAACCACCTTCTGGGCAAAGAATGTTTTTCTAATATCCAACCTAACCTGCTCTAACACAACTTCCCTTGCGTTCTGTCACTGGTGACTACAGAGAAGAGATCAGTGCGGGCCCTTCTTCTTCCCCTCCTGAGGAAATTGTAAACTGCAATGAGGTCTCCCCTCAGTCTCCTCTTCTCCAGGCTGAACAGACCAAGTGCCCTCAGCAGCTCCACATACAGCTTCCCCTCAAGGCCTTTCACTATCTTTGTTGACTTCCTTTGGACACCCTCTAAGAGCTTAGTATCTTTCTTATATTGTGGTGCCCCAAACTGCAACAATATTCAAGGTGAGGCCACACCAGTACAGACCAGAGCAGGAAAATCACCTCCCACAACCACCTGATGCCCCCCAGGACACAATTGGCCCTCCTGGCTGCCAGAGCTGAATCATATTCAACTTGCCATCAACCAGGACCCCTGATGTCCCTTTCTGCGGCACTGCTTTCCAGCATCTCATTCCGCAAGCTGTACATACATCCAGGGTTGCCCCATCTCTGGTGCACAGTCTAGCACTTTACCTTGTTGAACTTCATATGGTTTGTGATTGCTCAGTCCTCTAATTTGTCAAGGTCTCTCTGCAGGGCCTCCCTGCCTTTGAGTCAGTCAAAAGCTCTTCCCATTTTGTGTTGTCCAGAAACTTGCTGAGTATCCCTTCCAGTCCTGTGTCCAAATCATTTAGGAAGATGTTGAAGAGCACAGGGCTCCCAACTGAGCCCTGTTGAACCCTTNAACACAACTTCCCTTGCGTTCTGTCACTGGTGACTACAGAGAAGAGATCAGTGCGGGCCCTTCTTCTTCCCCTCCTGAGGAAATTGTAAACTGCAATGAGGTCTCCCCTCAGTCTCCTCTTCTCCAGGCTGAACAGACCAAGTGCCCTCAGCAGCTCCACATACAGCTTCCCCTCAAGGCCTTTCACTATCTTTGTTGACTTCCTTTGGACACCCTCTAAGAGCTTAGTATCTTTCTTATATTGTGGTGCCCCAAACTGCAACAATATTCAAGGTGAGGCCACACCAGTACAGACCAGAGCAGGAAAATCACCTCCCACAACCACCTGATGCCCCCCAGGACACAATTGGCCCTCCTGGCTGCCAGAGCTGAATCATATTCAATTTGCCATCGACCATGCCCCTGATGTCCCTTTCTGCGGCACTGCTTTCCAGCATCTCATTCCGCAAGCTGTACATACATCCAGGGTTGCCCCATCTCTGGTGCACAGTCTAGCACTTTACCTTGTTGAACTTCATATGGTTTGTGATTGCTCAGTCCTCTAATTTGTCAAGGTCTCTCTGCAGGGCCTCCCTGCCTTTGAGTCAGTCAAAAGCTCTTCCCATTTTGTGTTGTCCAGAAACTTGCTGAGTATCCCTTCCAGTCCTGTGTCCAAATCATTTAGGAAGATGTTGAAGAGCACAGGGCTCCCAACTGAGCCCTGTTGAACCCTTCTGATGACTGGTCCCCAATCTGATGTTACCCCATTCACTGTTACCCTCTGTGCTAACACATGAGCCAGTTGCTCATCCACTGTATGATGCATTTATCCAGCTTTGTGTTGGACATTTTGTGCAGAAGGAACCTATGAGTACAGGAAGCTTTACTGAAGTTCAAAAAGATTACATGAACTGTCTTTTCTTGATCAACTAAGTGGAATTCAGTTTGGATAAGCAGGACTTTCCTCTCACAAAGGTGCGCTGGCTATGTCCTATGACTGCATTGTCTTTCAGGTGTTTTTCAGTAACTCCCAGGATAATCTTCTCCATAACTTCACCAGGCTCAGAAGTAAGACTGACAGGGCAGTAGTTTCTGGAGTCCTTCTTCTTGTCCTTCTTGAAAATTGGGACATTATTCCAACTTCCAATCAGTTGGGACCTCTCCAGATTCCCAAGATGTGCAAATATCATGAAGAGAGGTTTTGTGATGGCATCAGCCAGCTCTTTTAGGATTCAGGAATCCCATCAGGCCCCATCGATCTGTAGGGATCCAACTTGAGCAGCAGATCCCACACAACTTAAGGGTGAGTTGGGAGTTGATCATTCTCACAGTCATGGTCCTTCGGCTCAGGGCACTGAGACCCCTTTGTTTCCTCATCCATGTTGAAGACAGAGGGAAAGAAATTGTTAAACACTTCTGCCTTGTCTTTGTCCCTGTTTGTGAGGTGACTATCCTCATCCTATAATGAGCTGATGATATTTTTGTACTGCCAATAGTCATTAATGTATTTGAAAAATCTCTTTATATTGTCCCACACATTTCTGCCAGCTTCAGCTCCAGCTGAGCTTTGACCCCATGAATTTTCTCCCTACAGCAGCAAACAGCATCTCTGAATTCTTCCCATGTCACTTGACCTTGCTTCCACTGGGCATGCACATTCCTTTTTTACCTTATTTACAAAAGATCCCTGTTAAATCAAGCCAGCCTTCTGCCTCACCTGCTTCATGTCCAATATTTTGGAATTGCCTGCTCCTGTGCCCTTAGGTGGTGATGTTTGAAAAAAAACGAGCAGCAGTGGACCCCAGCACCGATGGACCTCAACACCTACAAAAACATTTTCCCAGGGGAACCTTACTTACTAATTCCACAAGCAGCCTGAAGTCTGCTCTTCTCACATCCAGAGTTGAGATTTTGCTGGCACTTTTCTTCCTGTTAACAGAGATTTTAAACTCTATCACTTGTGGTCGCTTAGGCCAACACAGCCAACAATCTCCACTTTAATCACAAGATCCAGCCTGTTGACAAACAGCAGATCAAGGAGGGCATCTTTCCAAACTGCCTCCTTTAGGATCTATTCCATAAATTTGTTATCCAGGTCATCCAGATTTTTTAGGAATCTTCTGACCTAGGTTGTATCATGGCCTTAAAATTAGTGTTATTTGATTAGCCCCTGCATTGACTCAGAGTCAAAGTGCTTTTTGCAAATGCAAGGACATTGAAGGAGTGTTCACTCTTGAAAACCAAGGTATTTTCCCAACTAACCATAGATGAGGACTGAAGGAGACTGAAGAACTCTACCGCAGTAGAGCCTCTGGTTATAGCTAAGTTTGGGGAAGACAGTGTCAAGTTCTTGGTGGACGTGGAAGTGGCATTTTCTGTACTGAATATTTTAGAAAAGGAACTGAGTCAACCACCTAAAGGTGGTTAATGCAACCAGGGTAATTGAAACCAGGCCTTTCTTACAACCTTTCAAATTCAAATTGGATATGTTGAGGGGTGGTAGAATTGATGTATGTTTTATATGTGGGGTGATAAGGGTGGCAGGTGCTTGTTTTGGATCTGGAAACTTCCATTAAAGACCTGTACCTTTTCTTTTACCTTTATTAATTTGTTTTGGAGGTGTTTGTGGAAGAGGTTTTTTTATTCTGATTTTAGGCATCAGTTTATTTCTCCTTTAGGACCCACATCCATTTTTTCAAGATTATTATATGTAAAGCAGTGATATTCTTTCTTAAATCCTACCTGATATCCCCTGCTATCTCCCAAGAAATTCCCAAGTACTCTGATTTCAAGATGTTGTTTCAGGCTGTGTCACACATCTCATATGAGGCAATGTTAACTATTAATAATCACTATTCATACTTGGACATTCAGTATCATTGTATACTAAAGCACTTTTCAGCCCCCCAAAAATTCTAATTTAGCTTTGGGAGAAACATTTAATCAATTTTTTGTTACTAAAAATAGATATATTAATCTGATTTATTCAGTCAAACTATGCAGTTGGCCTGTCATTATTATTTATCACTAACTAGTGAATTTTTCATCACCAAGAAAAAAAAATTCAGTAATAATTTTTCTTCCAGATCATTCATATTGTTAAGAAATAAATACCCATTTAAGCCATGTTTCATTTCAAGAAATTTGCTCTGAGGGATCTTCTGGTTTAGCTCAGTTTTGCTTTACAGAATTTCAACAATATTATCCCCAATATGCTGAAAGATACTTGTTTTGTTTTACAATTAGGCAATGATCACATTACACAAGAGATTATCCTTCCCTATTCACAATAAATATCTACAAGTTACAAGAAAATAGAAGCTCCATTCATGAATGATTTACATGCTTCTGCTTCTCAAGGTTTTGTTTTATTCAAGTCAAAATTTGTGCCCAGAATATTAAAGACACATTCTAATTTGGTGTACACAAACAAAGCTGAAGTTCCCTTTGAATCAGTCTTACAATGGCTATAAATTTCCCTGCCTCTCTTTGAGAGTCAGATACAGGAAATCGATAGCATTCCAAGATGGATGATATGTCAGTACAATAAGATTAAAATAATTTTTAGTAAATGTGAGCATGCACAGATGTGTATGTTCCAACTGGAAAAATAGTTTCTTTGGTATTTAGAAATGATTTAATTTTCCTTTAGCTAAATGAGCAAATAATTGCCATAGTTGTCCTGTTATTATTTCCTGACTGAGGAGACACTAACTTTTT
>VYZS01074257.1:0-11017 GCA_013400695.1 Neodrepanis coruscans
GGAATAACATCTCTGCTTGTCTCGGCATTGCGTTTTCAGCTGCAGCGGCAAGGGCTGAAGACCACATACTTCTATCAGCTGTGGTATTCTTTCCTTCCCTGGGAGAGGAGGAATCTCCCTGGGTCCTTTAGTTTTCCGGTGCTTTTCAGGAAACGCCCAGCAAGTACCCAGTGCAATCCTAGCTTCTTTCCTCATCCCAGCCGCTGGCCTTGGAAGAGCTTAATTTGTCTGTCTTTGCATTTTTATTGTCGGTTAGTGTGTGTGTAGAATAAAACCTGTGGTTTTTGTGTGTGTGTGTCTTTTTTTTTTGTTGTTGGCTTTCTATTGAGTTTTTCTTGTCACTGTTACGCCCCCTAGGGTCCAAACCAGGACAAAAGCTTACAAGACAAAGCTAAGGGCCATGATTGCAGCCCTACAACAGTCTCAGCACTGCAGAGTAGGGACAAGACTGCCGGCATCACACTTAAGTAACTGTTTTGCTCATGGATTTTTAAACCAGTCTTAGGGTTTCACCCTTCTTTTTTAAACTTGGTCCTCTGTCTTGCCCAGTGAGCATGCTCAAACTAGGAAAGGGGGGAAAAATAGGAGGGCTCACCTCTGAGGAAGCCATCAAGAACTTGGTTATCAGTTCATCTCTGGTACATATTGCTTACTCTGTCCTCTGTAAAATACCCAGGTCATGTTCCTGTTAACATTTTTCTGAATCAGCAGAAAATAATAGAAGGTGAAGATTAGCAGCTCTAGCTGCTAATTAGCATCCTTCCTTCATTCAACTGGGGGTTGGAAAAAGATGATCTTTAAGGTCCCTTCCAACACAAACCTTTCTATAATTCATTTGAAATAATAAATTATTAGTTATATTATCTTCTAGTGCTGTGGAAGCAACTACAGTGGAGCATTAACTGTGAATTTAGTTAATGTAATAAACTGGGTAAATTCTTTCAAGAAAGACAAATGAGTAACCTGCTTATGTGACCCACTACAACAAGAACAACAACAACAAAAATCCACCCACACTGACATATTTCCAATGGCTTAGTAATGTAAAAATCATGTAGAAAATAGAGAATTCAGAAAACTGCCTCTAGAAGAAAAAAAAGTTGAATTTCAATATCACTTTCCATCAGCTTTAATGAACAACATTCAAAATACAAGGTATCTGTCTAGAAGAAGCAGAAAAGTGCAAATGTAATTTTGAAAATGTTAATTTTCCTCTAAAGTATAACCTTAAAGTGTTACGAGACACATTTTCATTGTTTCATAGATAGAAGAACCATTTTCTCATCTCTTGTGAAAAGCTTTTCCCCTTGTTGATACGTGGATCCATCTCTTGCCCTAAAGGATGAACAATAAAACACATCCATCATTTTCCCTATAGGAGAATGAAAGACAGGTGATAGGAATTTCAGAAACATTAATTGTAAAGTTCTTCCACAATTTTTATGAGCAGAAAATATGATCTTTGAGATGCCAACCTATTCCAGCAACATGAAACACTGGACACCAGCACAAAAAAATGAACAATGTGCAAGCCAAATAAAATGGCACTCCCAGTAGTAAACAACATACATTTGCTCAAAGACAAACTTGTCTCATTCTGGGAAATACTACTCTACACTACTCTACAGCTAAGGACAAGGTAGGTTGGTTGCAGCACCCTCTAATATGCCACAGGAATATTTCCTCTAAGAGAGCATGGAGGTCACCAAAAAGAGAACTATAGGACAGCATAAAAATTATCAGTTACCTTCTCTCACTAATCTGATGTGCAATGATGTCCAACTGCTGCTCAAGTCAAATCTCTAGATTCAGGATTGGATTCCGAACCAAGCAAATCTATGGGATTCCATGACTTTACAGAGAAGCAGAAAACATGAACTTTTTTCTGCTTTTTTTGTGAGCTAGGAGAAGTTCTCTGAAGGTCAATGCATTTTGGAGACTGTTTTTAGCAATTGCAGAGGTGTCTGTAAACTGATAGCAGTTTATGAAAAATGAAAAATTTGCATCCTTTGATAGCATATTAGTCAAATCTCTGCAAAAATAAATAGAGAAACAAATGAAGATGCAGAAACATTTTTGTTAACCAGTTTCTATTTTCACATGCTCTTCAATCTACTTCTAGCAAAAACCTGTGAAAAAATGCTCAGTTTGTCAAACTCAATTTTATCAGAAGAGGGTAACCATACATTTCAATGGTGGCAGGTGTCTGAGTATGAAAAGAAAAGGTGGAAAGTGAAAAAAAGAGAGCAAAGAACCCACTTAAACTAATTCTTCAGCAGGTGGCATACCCTCTTAATCTCAAGTGCCATGAATCTATTACCTACAGACCCTATAATTAAAAAACCAAATATCACAAAGATGGTAAACAAAGAAGATCTGCTCCAGAAGGCGGGATAACCTCTTCACAGTAGACCAGTGTTCACCATTGCTGAAGTTTTCTACCCAACTTCATTCAGATTGAATTGAAGCCAGAGAAGGACCATTATGCCAAAAGCACTTTCTCTTTTACTAAATGCTGTAAAATAGGCATTTTCCAGCACTACATTTTCATAAGAAAAATTCACAACAAGCTGTCCTTAGAAGAGAGACAGTTTTCAAATCAGAGACCTAGATTAAATAATTCGAAGACATTATCAAGAAACTTGTTTCATCCACACGAATTTCCAAGTCTTTCCTGAACTTCTCCTTGTTAATCTCCTACAGTTGTTTTGCTTGTTTGTGTGCTTGCTTTTTTTCTTCAAATGCAATGTATCCTCAACTACAAATGGATTCCAAAGTAAAGGAATACTTAATGACACGAAGGATGACTTTCTGACTGTAACACAAAAATTACACAGACTAAAAACAGTCTGGGTTTGATGGAGGGGCTGTAAATAGAAGGACATGTAACTCACCTTGTGGCTGATTTTGAGAGCAGAAAGTAGAAACATTCACATTTCTAACTCTGGCACTATTCATAAGTATTAAAACCCTACAGCACTACCTGTAATGAGATTTGAGCTTATTCTGCTTGTAGTCCCGAGCTAACAAGAAACCCAAAGCTGCGGTTAGCAGGGCACTAAGCCCAAGATAATAAAGCTCAGCTGAGAAGCAGGGCATATTAGTTTAGGCCTGGTGCTGTGCTAGTTTTCTATATGATTTCTAGTCAGCTCAGGGCAAAGACAGAGCATGCTCACATCATCTTGAGAAAAATCACATAGCCATTAATTTAGATAAATATAAAAGTATAACATAAAAGTTCAAAGTCTTCAGTTCTGTGGAGATACAGTAGTTAAACATGCCTTTTCCCTTGCAGGAAAATGTGGTCTGCCCACTGGTCAGTTACATTCATTCCTGGTTCACCCGCAGGACCCAACAGGTGCTTCTCCCCACAAAAATACATCTCAATAGAAAACTACAAATGCAAGCCAAAGATGTGGGGCTTGGAAAAATCCAAAATATTTCAGACATGTACTTCACATAAGTGATCTGCTATTTCAGATTGCTAAAAAAATGCATAGATGCCAGAGAAATTAAATGATAAGCCACTAGTGGGTCTCATGAGATCCTTGTATGGTACACTGAGATGTCCTCATGCTCTGAAATGTTACATGTAATGATGTAATACGGTGTTATGGTATGCTCATGACATGTTTACAGCTGGCTTCTCTAATATGGTGTTTTAGAGGAGAGACAGCTGCAGTGGAGATGAGGAATAGGAACTGAGAAAATACCTGTAATCATTCACCCTTTGGAGGTTAATCCAGCTGGTCTGAAGTACTCCACTCTAGTTTGAAAGAATGATTAATATCCTGCCATGTTAGTCATAGCAGTAAGAGCTGCCTCCAGAGCTGTCATGATACTGCTCCATAATTTAAATAGCTATTGCTCTTCTGAAATCTTGTTAGGTTTTGGAAACTTTGTCAGACAGAAACTTGCAAAGTTCAAGACAGATAAAAATCGATATCAATATCTAAATTAGTATTAGTATTAGTATTAGTATTAGTGTTAGTACTGTCTGCTGTGGATAACTTTCTTCTCTGGCAATGTGATATATTGCCTCTAGGAAAAACAGGATCTTTCATAATTTTTTTCCTAAACAAAATTAACAGCAGAGGATTATAATGTCTGTAAATTAACACAACCACTCACATTTGAGTCCCAAGAAAAGAGGCTGTTTCATTCTTTACTGTCAGATCTGTACTGTGGCACCCCTCACACCTCTCATCTGTGAAAGAATAGCAAAGCAAAATTGCCAAGACTCACTGAATCTGTGAGGCTGTTGTTGATTAAGCAGGTGCATGGGTCTCTAATTTGATGCTCGTCAACCTGTCTGTTGACGTCTATGTGGCAGTCTGACAGTCATGAAGCTACATCCATCAAACAAGGTGCAGACAAAAATATTCCTTTCTCAGTGATCTTACCTTACATAAATATGACAGTCAAATTTTCAGACTAACTGTAAGAAAAAGGCATGGAAAATATCTACAGACAAGTGTTCTGGATATGTGACTACACCACCAAACTGAGCTGCAGGAGCTGGGTTCACTCTCCTCTCTGGCCACAGACTCCTGTGCAAGAGCAAATTCAATGAACACCTCCACGCAGTAAAGTGCAGAGCACAATTGCACAAGTGTTTCCCATACCTGCAGCGTTAGGAGGAAAAAGAATACTGTGTGCATACAACAGGTGTTAAATATATATATAATGATTTATTGTCACAGCATGTGAATACAGCACAAGATTTAGAAACAACCTCAGAATGAATTCCAAAAGCCATTAACTGTCAAACCTGCCAAGTGCAGACCCCAAAAATAATTCATAAGCATTCAGCAGCTTTCCTCTTCCCCTGGGGACTTACTGTTATTTTAGCATTAACTTTACTGNTTCCTTTTCAAATTCAATGAACTCCTCTTCTCCACGCAGTAAAGTGCAGAGCACAATTGCACAAGTGTTTCCCATACCTGCAGCGTTAGGAGGAAAAAGAATACTGTGTGCATACAACAGGTGTTAAATATATATATAATGATTTATTGTCACAGCATGTGAATACAGCACAAGATTTAGAAACAACCTCAGAATGAATTCCAAAAGCCATTAACTGTCAAACCTGCCAAGTGCAGACCCCAAAAATAATTCATAAGCATTCAGCAGCTTTCCTCTTCCCCTGGGGACTTACTGTTATTTTAGCATTAACTTTACTGCTTGCATGAGTATGATTGACATCAATCTGTCTAATTCTCACAGAAACCTTGGTAAAGAAGGGACACAGCCCTTTTACCTGGCATCAATCAAATGTCAAGAATGAGATTTCTGTGGCATTTACACAATGCCATAGATCGAGAGATATTCATGGGATTTGAAAAGCAAAGGCTTTGTTGATATTTTTATAAATTCACTAAGCCAAAAGTATGTTTGCTCCACCCAAAGCTGGAGTGACAGCCTTGTGCTAGACATTGTTTGCATGCATTCTTCTCATGTCATATGCCTGTCTAATAAAACATTAGGCCTTAGGTCTGGTCTCATATACACCCATTTCCACTGGGTAGAGTTATACCAGTCAAGGCTTCAGTGACATTCAAGTGAAAGTAGAAATCGATTCCATCTCTATTTTTCTTTTTTTTAAAAAAAAAGGTGAGGGAAATGGAGTGAGTGTAAAAACATCAAAAGCTCTAAATCAAGGATATCAAGATCTATCCTGATAACTAAGGCCAGTTCTAAAAACAATGAAACAAAACCATACAGGTTTGTGTTTCTTCCTTAAGGTTAGATTGCATTGGTCTTCCTCATGAGGAAATGGGGTGAAAAATCCATTAAATTTCCATTTCACACCATTTCACTTTGGTAAAGTTCATACCTTCCTTTCTTCTGCTTTTCTCCTTTGCAAATTTGGAACCTGTAGATTTTGGTCTAGAAAATGGGTTAAAATTATTTTTTCTACATGGAGTTACATTTTCCCTGAACTTAAAGCCTTTTTTTATTTTAGATTTTATACCTTTATTAAAAAAAAAAAAAAAAAGGAAGAATATCCACAAACATACAAATTTTTAGAAAAATACAATATGGAGTCCTTTACTCCTTTGTAGACCAGTTTAACAGCCCTTGATATCCATCTGCTTTCTTCTACTAATTATGGTACAGACAATTGAATTTCACAGTCCTCTTTCTGTTCTGATATTTACAAGGAGTTAGAGGACTGATTTTATATACTGCAGATCTGAAAATTACTCTTGGACTTAACACAGTCATTTAAATGCCAAGTTGTTTAAATGCCTCACAAATGTCTTGGATTTGTAGTTCATGAAAAGTTTCATTCTTTGAAAGACTCTCTGAACAGTCTTGCCAGGGAACTGGTGGTAAAATGGTTTTAACACTTCTGTGAAAACTGTAGCACAGATGATTAGAGATTATAATACACAGAAGGCCTTGGAGAGTATATTAGATATTAACACTTAAAAGTCTAACCAGAAGCTGGTCAAATAAAACCAAACACAAACCCCTCTCCCCTTTTCCTTTCCCACTAACAGTTCACTATTTTTACACACACAAAACATAATCAAAATAAGAATGAAAATACTTAGTTTCAGAGTGACTGTTATACTGCCACAAGAAAGATTAAGTCAGTCTGGTTAACCTCACCCATATGGCAGAATAATGACTTAAGGATACAGAACTAGAAACGTCACGAGGCTCTGCCACAGCATATTCCAGACTTTTAAATCATTAAATGCTTCAGAATTGGGGTTGAGTATTTCCTATGGAAACACAATGCTTCATTCAGCATTTTTTTTTTATATAGACTGGATTTTTGTGATTTTTTTCCTTTTTGTAAAATTTTTGTACATGTTTTGCAGCTAACCTGGGCAAATCTGAAAATCCAATAGTTGAATTTCCAGCCTTTTTGAACAGAACACTTCATATCAGTGGTCATATTGTTGGGTTCAGGTTATCCTCCCGAAGGTTATGGAGATCCTGCCCTGGCATGCATTGGAGAGTAAACCTGAAATGCCTTTCCAAGGCACCATAAAAAGTTACACTTTTATGGGGAGAAAGGCAGAGAATTGCTTACTAGATCAAAACCAGGCTAGAAAACACAGGTAGAATTAGGTAATGAATTCTCTATGCAGCAGTCATCAGCCAGATCCTGGAAATGGTGCATTGTTTAATAAATATGTCATATCTGTAAAAAGGTGAGGAAGGAAAAAGCCACCAAAGACAGGTGATTTGGTTATTTAGGGCTTGGTTCAGGTTAGAGCAGACTAGTCATAGAATCATAAAATCATTAAGGTTGGAAAAGATCTCTACGATCATTGAGTCCAACTGTCAGCCCAGCACCACTGTGTTCACCACTAAACGTTGTCCCCAAGTGCCATATACAGACACTTCTTGAACACTTCCAGAGATGGGGGTTCCATCACTTCCCTAGGCAGCTTATTCCAATGACTGACCACCCTTTCAGTGAAGAAGTTTTTCCTAATATCCAATCTAAACCTCCCCTGGCTCAATTTGAGGATATTTCCTCTGGTCCTGTCACTTGTTACCTGGGAGAAGAGAGCAACCATCACCTGGCTGCAACCACCTTTCAGGCAGTTGTAGAGAGCAATAAGGTCTCCCCTGAGCCTCCTTTTCTCCAGGCTAAATAACTCCAGCTTCCTCAGCTGTTCCTCGGAAAACTTGTGTTCCAGACCTTTCAGCAGCTCCATTGCCCTTCTTTGAACACACACCAGCATCTCAATGTCTTTCTTGTAGTGAAGAGCCCAAAACTACACACAGGATTTGAGGTGCAGCCTCACCAGTGTGAGACAATCACTGCCCTAGTCCTCCTAGCCATGCTATTTCTGATACAAGCCAGTCATTTCTTGACTAAGAGGTCAAGAATACCAGAAACACAATGGTAAACTTAAATGTAAAACATAAAAAAATATCCTTTTGAAAACCAAAAAGTTAAATATAACCTGGTCTTCACAGCATCTTGACAAACGTTCCAGTTCAAAGAGAGAGAGAGACGGCAGGGAGCTCAGAGAAAGCCTTTTGTCTAATGGCAGCTAAGGGCAGAGGAAATGCTGGGTTCCTAAGAAAGTAGAGGACTAATCACCTTAGCAAGGGCATTGCAGCTTAGAGGCAGGTTTAGCCAAAAGGCAAAATTTCTCCTATCAAGCAAGTTTGTAAAGCCTTGAATCACTAACACTAGAAAGATGATGGGTAGTCTGGAATTTGATGGAAATATATAGAATATGGCATATATGGAGAAGGCTGGATGGGGTCTTTCTTCATTCCATCCTAGGCTCTGCAGTCAGCACAATAAAACACAGGTAAGTATCCAGAGCATGTATACGCAGTGCTTCTTTGTAAAGTACTGTATTAATATGAGGAGAACACTGTCCCAAAAGACAAAGATGCTGAAGCATAATCAGGAATCAAATACTGCAACATAGAAAATACACAGTTATCATTAATAGCAAAACTTCTGGAAGAGATGGTATATTCTACTCTTTCAAGTACCAACCAACAGTAAGATACTGTGATTAAAACTATGCATAGGCAAGATCAGGCTAGATGCTTGCTGCAAAGTTCATGAACTTCCTTCAGGATCCAGCTGATGAATTTGCAAATGCAATGCCTGCAAAAGCAAGTGTGATGAAGCTATTTTCTCATTGCAGCAGGAGACATAGGAAGATTCTGTGAAACAAAATCAATTTAAAAAAGAAAGTAACTCGAATTCTCACAGCTCTGCTTGAGCTATGTTTTCCTGATCTTTTAGTCAGCCTCCCTTTTTAATTTTCTCCAGTGTTCTGAGATGCATGTTCTAATACATCAAATTCATTGCCTTTCTGATCTACATTTATCAGACACTTTGAAGTCAAACATAGTGACACCTTTTCAAAATTACTTAGACAAAAATAAGTGCCTGCATTTTTTGCTCTGCATATGAAAATTTGTAAGAACAAATCATTCCTTGCACTTCAAAAAGTGACCTAGAAATACATTTGTTAAAAACCAGTTCTGTGTTTCTGAGAAATAAACTCAGAAAGAAAATCACTTCTTTTAAAAAGCCATCTTTAGACAATTTAGCAGGGGCTACTTTGTGTGCCCAAATTCTTTAGAAACCATTTATCCAAGTAATAGTTGAAAATAATTATCCAACCACATGCTTACAAAGGAAGGCAAGATTTGTAAGGGAGATAGTATCGTCCATATAGCTGGAGAAAGCAGACAAGTTTCAGGAATACAAGCCTTTCCCTAGATCATTTTTTCTCTCAACTTAATAGGTTGATATAATAAAATAAGCTATTTACATCCAGAAACTATCACAACTATAGCACTGATACTGATACTAATAAAGCTGGAGACTAAAAAGGCACACTGCATATGGATATAAGATGTCAGCTGAAAACTCTAATAGTGTAGTGGTGAGATAAAAAAAACCCAAAGGTTTACTGGAAAATATTTCTACAAAAATGTGTTGAAGTTCTACCTTAAAGATCTTCCCAATGAGAATGAAAACCTGACAGGCTATAGGGTTTTTTTTTTTTAATTTCATTTTTTGACTGTTGATGTTAATAGGAATGTCCTGTTCAAAGAACTTCAATGCCAAGAAAAAAAAAAAGACAGACACAGGGGTGACTGGATGCTGTAGATTCCTCACAGCTATAAACGAAATACCGGAAAACACATCTGGGAGCCACATTGCTGAAGGCTGAACAAAATGAAGCTAATGATCTGAGAGCCAAAGCAGAACTAGGACTAAAGGCAGATAGAGCCCTGAATATGCAGTAGACCAGAAATGTGAAGCATCATGTCTACCTCTAGCATCTGCAACTGAGAGAATCCAAATTTGCCAGAACTGTTTTCAATATAAATTTATCCAATCTTGTTTGCTTCTACCAGACATGCAATGAGGGGAGACAACAAAATGCTGGAGAAAATTGTAGCTTTGCTTCTCAATAACCTCCTGTGCCTTTCCCGACTTAATGTTGAAATAACAGCACTACTTGGGTGCCTGCCTTGCTCTTCCCGTCAAAGGAAATGATTACAGGTAACAGGACCTGCTCAATAGCAACCTTCAAAATCTTGGAAAAGTATGTTATACGTGGAGACCAAACAATTCTTACATTTGAGGGATCAGAGATCCTTCATTTAGGTATGTCTGGAGAACAAAACCTAACTGACTGCTTATAAATTTCACCCAAGAGTTTTCTTCCTCCAGTGGCCTTGTGGGTTGCAGAAGGGCTGCTGCTCACTGTGATAGTTATCCACATATGTGTAACTGATGTTAGTTATGGAAGAAATCATCCCTCGTTCTTTCTTGGAAAGTATCTTACCTAGGTAAGAGTTTTCTGCTACATGGGGTATTTATTCATACCTTCTTTTAAAGACCCTGTAAGATGGATTGTTACTTTCATCTGTGGTCTGTTCTTCCCCAGATCTCAATGCTACCCTTTTTCACATGTGAACAGAGCCACAAGAGAAAGACACTGAAGTTGATCCTGTGTGGCTTTAGCCTGGCTGCACCCTTTGCACGGACATCCTTCACAGTCCTCTGTTGGAGTCACCCAACTGTGCCTGCTTGCAGCATTCCCAAGGTCACACAAAGAATTATGGGCCCACAGCCTGCTCCATCTCAGCAGACCAGCAAGACCACAGAGTTGACTGCCCTCAGAGCCACAGGATGGACATCAGCTGGTTAGGAAAGTAACTCTTGGTGGTGCTGTTGCCGTCTCAAAAGGGCAGCTACCATCCCTCATCTCTATTTACAAGAAGAGGAGATGCTTCAGGGTCTCACTGGGACAAGGTGGCCGTTTTTCTTGTGGTCGCAGGCATAAGACCAGAGCTTGCTTTTTACTGCTACGTGCAGACTCAATCTGGAAACAGCCTGTCTGCCCCCAGCACATGCAGCACCACAAGCAGCGCAGCCTCCATGGACAACTGACTTTGACAAGAAGCTGCCAGCTATTGTAAACCTAAAACTAAGAGGAGGCTCTTGACACAAAACAAAGCCACATTCAAACTGTAAAGTGAAGCTGAAATATATCCACAG
>VYZS01074267.1:0-23308 GCA_013400695.1 Neodrepanis coruscans
TATAACCTAATTATTACTTGAGGACCACAATACTTAATAAAGGGACTGTTCTGACTGCCCAGGAGACACGTGGCTGTGATTGGCATGAAGCAGATGCTTGCTCTGCCTGCGACATCGCTCCATTCAGTGTTGGGGGAGAATCTATTTATTTAACTTTACCAGTTAACCTTTATTTTTTAAGGTTTGCCATATCATCCATCAAATTGGGAGGATTGCTTTTCACAGGTGCAAATGAGTCATCACATCTTTGCCAGCTTGGAAAACATTTAGAAAATTAGGGGCTAGAACTTCAGGGGGGAAAAAAAAGAAAAAGAAACTACAATCAGTCTCACAGCCCTTGCTGAGTTGCGGCTGTCCTGCAAGAAGCAGAGATGGGTTTTCTTCTATCACAGGTTTTGTGCTGGTTTCTGAGATCCTTGTCAGCAAATGTCAGTGGCTTTAAAGCTGAGCCCATCCCGTAATGAAACAGTTATCCCAGCCTTAAAGGCAGGATTAGCTACCCGAAGTGGAGCAGAGAGCCCCTCTGCACTTTTTAACACCTCATGAAGAGATCTGGCTGCCAACAAAAGGGAAATCCTAATGTGTAAAAAATGCATAATAATAAGGACTTTGGCTGAGTGGAATTCCATCACGGATCAGATGAAATTGCCTTGTGCAACTTGCTGAGGGCTCCATGCTATGCTAAATGACCTTTGTACCATGTAAAACGGGCACTGCAGCAGGATGCAGGGAGGACCAGGGGCTGGGCTGCTCTTTTATTTTCCCCCCTATGGAGTTCAAGCTTGTCAAGAATACAACAAAAACGAGAAGGAGAAAGAGGGAGAAGGAACGTCCCATTGAATTTTTCATGAATGATTTTTGTCAGAGGAGAAGAAACATCTGTGTTTATTAAGGGTCCAGGAAAGAGACAGAGAAAGCAGGATGCAATCATCTGGGTACCCAGGGACACATGCAATGCCCTATGCCAGTGGTAAAATCAAATTTGTGCTGCAATTCGTAAGGCTACAGGTGAAAAGAAACCTGCCTTTGCCCTCAGTGTCCTGCCTGAGGTTGGAAGCTTGCACAGTGATTCCTGGCGTGTTTGGGTCTGAGGTTCAGTGCATCCTGATGCTCAGCACCCTAAAAATCAAGCCCTTGCTGGCTCAAAATGATGAAAAACTCATGACTGTCCCATTTGTTTATGTGTCCAAGAAGGGCTGTTGGGTGGCCAGGCAGCATCATGCCCCTCTCTACACTGGACTGATTGTAACCCAAGGCCATTCATGGGTACCTGCAGAATCCATGAGGAGATTTTCTTTTTTCCTTTTTTTGCTGAGATTTCCTCATCTTCCTCAGAGGCACCTGAGGCTGACAAGAGCTGTAAAGATGAAGCAGGGGACTGATAGGGACATATAGGGACTGATCCTTATGGATGTGTTAAACACTGTCTTGGATCACACATTCAGCGCTACATTTGGCACCATATTTGAGACCAGGAATCAGCCTTTCTCGCCTCAGACCGGCAGTAGCTGTGGAGTTCTTTCCTTTTGTTTGAAGTAAGGGCTGTGAGCCTTTCTGTAGCGTCAAGGGGGAATTTTACTTAAATATTTCTCTCCTATGTCGTGATTGAAGATGCCCTTGAGCAATCCTGCATCTCCAGTGCAGCTCTGAGTCTTAGATTCTTTTTGTCCCATGGAGGTGTAGGCATGTAAAATCACTATTCAGTGTGACTTTGGGACTGGACATGAGTTGCAGAGTTGCCTGTGGTGAAGGAGGTCTGAGCTCAGCATCAGTATGCCAGCTCTCAGTTCTGCCTCCATCCTGTTTACTCCACTGAGGATTGGGACTGATGTGCTACAAGCTGTGCAAACACAATGCAAAATATTCTACGTTATACCAAAATCTTATCCCACTGCCATAGGATGCTCCCTTAATAAAAGAAAAAAAAATGGGCCCCAAACTGCTGAGAATGACCCAAGGTATCTCAACCCTGTTGTACATCTACAGAAGTAGAATATGAACATCTGTTGTCATACACTCAGTGGCTTTGTATTCCACCACCTGGCTGTGCATCATGTGTCAAAATTCCCAAGAGCTCACTATTCAAACTATCAAATGAAACAGATTTCAAAACAAATGGTTTTCAGAGCTCACCAGATCAGCAGCCCCTGAAAATTTGCCCAGGAGAGTGATAAAGGGCTCTGAAAGAAGAAAGTTTCTTGAAGATGCACTGCACCCAAAAATCAGCCCTTGAGTTGTTGTCAAGACTTGTATTTCTGATGTTGCCTTCTGTTCCCAAATAATCCTGTACTGCCCCACATATACACACCCACATACCCTGAAGGGTGAACAAGCTGGAACAGGCAGAGATGAGTATCTGCTCAATGGCACTAAATACCTAAAGTACTTCAGTCTCCTAAAGGCTCTCCACACTCCCTCGAAGCTCTTCAAATAAAGATTCCCCAAGCAGAGATACATAACTCATAGAGTACATGGTATTCCTGGCAGTCAAATAACAGAAGGAAAACACAGCCAGAGAGAAGAAATGGAGCTGGGGTCCTGGGTTACTCAAAGTTGTTTATTCACTCTACCTCCAAATGTCTTTTCACCTATCTATGGAATTCATACTCACCTGTCAGGAACTTTTCATGAGTTAATTTGGTCTGGGAATGTTGAAAGAGCTGTTACTGAAATGCAAAGGGGATTTTTTTTTAATATTATTATTTTTATTACATCTTATCCCTCTCCCACACTTCTCCCTACACCCAGTGTCCACAGCCAGAAAGTAACTTTGCACCTTCTGAGAGCATTACAGAGTGAGTGCTTCCACAGTCTCCCTGGAACTTTCCTTCTCAAGGGCTGGTATCATACTGTCAAAGACCGATCCATCTGGAGGTAACTGGAGTAATTTATCCTTTGTTGCAGCTCATCTCATTGCCTAGAGATCCTTAGTGCTGAAGCAGGTTGGAATCTTCCTCTCAAAGGACAAGCAAGAGAAATTGCCCTTGATGCCTCTTTTTTCTAGTGGCAGCAGTGTGTTTGGCTCCTATGACACCCAATGTCCCTTCCCTTGCTGACAGAAACTGAACAGATGCAGGAACCACACGTGTCAGCCTTGCAGCTCTTTCTCCCATATCAGCCTCCCCACGGAGGGGTTTTGTTCTTAATGCAGAGCTGGATCTTTGGGCAAGGGCTAAGGGGAATGGAGGTCCCCTCTGCCCTATCAGCACTGCTCATGGGGCATATCCACCGTACTCTGTGACAGCACCAGGGCAGCTGAGCAAGGTTCCTCCAGTCCCAATCCTAGACAGCGGGTCTCATACCTCTTAAGAGGGACCATTACCCAGGAACTTTACTGGACACACAGTCATGTTACCTGTTTTTTTGCCAGCATGCTGCAAACATTGTGCTGTGCTCTACAGTGCAGAGTTAATGCTGCTCTTCTAGTCCCCATGACTGCATAGACATGGCACATTTACCCACACACTCTGTGAAGAGCAAAGCTCCACAGCGCCTTTCCCCCATACCAGCAGTCCCCACACAGGACCTCTTTCTTCTTCAGTTCAAAGTGCTCTGGCACTTCATCTGGAAAATTCTTTAAATCTACATTACCTCTGCCTTATTTAATCTTTTTGGGAGCGCTGACATCCAGTGCATGAAAAAAGAGATTTTTAAGCTGAAAAGAAAGCAGCCCCTGATCACTTCTTGGGGCTAAGTTACAAACTGAATTGGAAACTAGAAGGTGAAAAGAATATGTTACCTTTTAAGTGTCACTTTTTCTCTGCAAAAATGCCTTTTAACTGAGCTGTTGCAGAAAGAGTAGAAATAGCATCAAGCCATGACCTTAGATTTTGCTTTGTGCTTTAAACAGGTACCTTTGGTGTTTGGCTGTGTTTTTGCAGAAATGAGGACCACCAGACATTTACTTGGAATTTGGAAATCCCTCAGACTTGGGAAGGTTTATTTTTCTGCTGAAGCACTGAACTGCAAGTCCCCATTGCTTACAACACTTCATAGCACAAACCAGATACATCCACAGCATCTGCAGCAGGGATAGACCTGGACACTGCAGATATCAGAAAGAAAAGGAAAGACAAATTTGTAGGCAGCACTAATGTAGTTGAACATAATAAATCTCTATCATATCTGAAAAGTGTAAACCTCAATGCCACTTGGAACTTACCTGATTTTAAGTTGAGATGTGACAGAATTTGTGTATCTGTGTTGAAGGATGTGCAGCAACTTGTAAAAACATTCCCTCCTAGCTGCAGGACACAGGGCAGACAAAGCACTCTCATGATCCTGGCTGAATCCCCATTGGCAGAACTATAAGGTGAGGACACAGCCCAGAGCACATCCCCTCTCCACCTGCCTCCAACTAATTACTGGCCAAAACACATCTAAGTTACCATACCCCCAGAGTGCCTTCTCATATAAAAACATCTATTTACCAAGGGGGAGAAAAGCATCAGCTGGCTCACTGCACATCCCAGCAGGATGTGCATACACATCTCCTGGTGGATGCAGGATTTGGAGCTGCCCATGACAGAGAGGAGATGGACAAATGTGCTGGGACAAGATGGGGAGATGCATCAGTTCACTGCACAGGTCAAAGCAGATGGAGGGAGAGGAAAAGCTGAAAGCAGCTCTCCAGGGCTGTTTCTTCCCTGTGTATCTCACCAATATCATCATCTTCAACTTCTTTGCTGCAATTGCATCTGCAGCTGCACCAGGGTTGCCTGACCAAGCTCACATCCTTGGGGTCCAGCCTCTGAGATAGCTCATACATGATGGCTGTCTCTTCAAGCCCTTACGCTGGCAACCCCTTCCCTCATGTTTCTGAATTTAGCACTGAAAAACTTTTGTATCTGATCCCTTTTCTTTCTTTTCCTCCAGAACACCCACTTGAGCTGTGACCCATAGATTTTGATCAAACTTAACTTTCGTAGGAATTTTGCCCAATAGAAAAGATAATTACTCTTTTTTACAGGCTGTAGGACACTGATAAGAGCAGTGTAACAGAATAAAATACTATTTATATATCAGACAGGCTGACAAATGTTGATTAAAATGTCTCTTTTCACAATCAAATGGCAAATATAAAGACATATTTTCTTATCTGTTAAGGAGCTTTCATAGTAGCATAGGTCAGAAACCCTTTGATATTGTACAGTATCCAGTAATGTGAGTGCTCTTTGCAGAAACAGAAATATATTTTTGTTGCAGGAGATCTTCGTGCAGTCTTTCTCTCTGACAGTGGCTTGATTTAAGATGGCTTGATTCGGATTTTTTATGCATGGGCATCTAATGCCATTGGACACAGTCTTCAGAATCCCTCTGGCCTCCAGAAGGACACAAATGGCCCAAATCATTCTGTTTGACATGTCAGTCCCTTTCAGGTGTTTGACATACTCCAAGTATTGTCCAGAGCAACAGATAAGCAGTACAAGGTGCATCAACTTACAGTTTGCAAAACTAGAAATACCTTTTCCTCCTTGTTTTTCAAAACAGCCTGCGAGATCTGAGGATAGGATTTATAGCAGGGTGCTTTATTAAGCAGGGACCATCATATCCTTCTGTAATACATACACCAAAAGCAAGCTATAGGAGAACTCTTTCCCATTTTACTGATTTGAGGCTTATTGGTCTCCCTTGGGGTGTCAAAGAACTCCCTGTGTGTGTACCTCCTCTGCATGCTGTGAGCCCACCGAGTATCAAAACAAAATACAAACAATAAGGAGCAAATTGCTTTTTATTTATGCAACAGAGCTATAGGCATGCAGGGCAGAGGCAAAGGAAGTTCCATCTCCGACTGCTGAAGACCTCCCGGTGAGCATTGGGTGGAGTTTGCCCTGTCCTCAACTCAGCAAGGCTTCATCTCCACCCAGCAGCTGGGGGGAGATTGGTGGAACGAAAGAGGGGGAAGCATGGTTGTGTTTGTGCCAGAGTGCTGTGGCTTGCACCCGACGATCTTGCACGTTACAACGAGAGATGGATGCATGGGCAAAAACTTGGGAGTAAATCCTTCTCCTGAGCAGATGCAGACAGCCAGGAGCTGGAAATGTGTGTCTGCTACCAAACCAGTGGGGCTCAGCTGCATCTGGAGGCAGTAGCGTGAGGGAGGGCTGGTTCCAGCAGCTCCATCAGAGCAGCCTCAGGACAAGCTCTAGTGCAGGCAGCTCTGGCTCACCAGTCCTTGCAGCTTTGACCTGTAGCAGGAGCAAAGAGCAAATCCACATAGGACAGCCCACAGCAATGGTGTGTGTTCCCCCACAACAGCAACAGTGTGGGGATGTGAGCAAGGGAGCTGGAACTACTCACTACTGACCATCCTTTTCATTTCACCTCTTGCATAGACAGGGCAAACACAAGAAGTCTTGCTCATTTCTGGACCTACAGGACACTGAACAAGGTGCTGGGTGGTAGTAGACCAAGACAAAGAGACTAAGGGCACAAAAAGATGGAGGCAAAGCAAGGAGCTGAACACAGACCCCTTGGGGCAATTCACTCACCTGGCAGGAACCTTCCTTCTCCTCTCTAAGGGAAAGCACTCCAATCGAACATCTATTTTTCCAGTGTTTATGCGCACCTGAGTTTGCCAATCCCTCTCATCGCCGTCAATGCCTCCCTCTCCCGCAGCACCTCAAATGTGCAATCCATACCTGGAGCTGCCCGAGGGAGGATGGGCTTGGATCCAACGCCGAGCAGACAGGTGAGCACTGATGGTACCGCAGCTCCTCCGGGGGAATGACTACCTGATTAATCTCCAGCCAAATCCTCCCTGATGTAAATTGTAGAAGCTCTCTTGGCAGGAAGCCTCATCCCCTTATATAAGCTGAAATATTGCCCTTTGAGATTTATCCATTACTGCCAGACTGCTGAGCCGTCTGTCTTCAGCAAGGGCCCCAAAAGAGGAGAAGATGGTTGTGTTCCTACTGGTTTGGTCTGTGAAAGGTAAATATTATTGTGCATTTTCCCCTGTGGCATAGAGCCTAGTGCCACTTGGACAGAGATTCCTCCACTCTGTTGTGCTGAGACACTGGTTCAAATAGTAGGAATTCAGTTTGACCTTGTAAATCTCTTTTGCATTTAAATGTTTTATCTTGGGTGGGAGGGAAGTCTCTTTTGGGACTAGAGAAAAATATTTTTTAAGAAAAATCCAAAGTAGCAAACCACTGTGTATATGGGAAAGAGGTATTCAGTAAACTGTAATCCCATTCCCCTTCAATCCTTCCTCCCCTCCTTCCCACCCACAGAGATATGCACCCATATACGCACATCCCAACACCTCTGGTCTCCACTAGAGCTGAGCAGACACCAGGCCCCTGCCCTCCCACACAACCAGCATATCTCCAGTCACTTGTGCCTATTTGCTGAAGGAGTCTGCTCCCCATCCCCATGCTCCCACAGCAATTAGACTGTGCTGTTGGACCAGTTGTGTTTGTAGAGCTACATGTTTAAACACTCAGAGAGCTGACAGATCCAAGAAAGGAAGGCAGCTATTCCCTTTGCAGAGCTCTGATAAAGCCAAGGGTCTGGCTGATAGACCTGGAGGGGCTGATGGGGTCTGCTGAGTTTTGAAGTGCTCATTAAACATCTGAAGATTGCAGAGGAGAGCAAACCTGGTGCTCAGAGTGTCAACACAGGGACAGTGACAGGTAGCCTAGAATTATACTGCCTGAGACATCGCTTCCCTCATTTAATATCACTTAAACTGCCACTGGAGCTCAAAACCACTTTCTTACATGGAAGTTTAATAGGTGCCCTGTGGCAGTTATCATTCTTGAATCAACTGTTGAGCAGTGACAGAAGGGGAACTGATGTAGAGAGCATTTTGGGCAGAGCTGTGTCAGGTCTTCCTAACCTGGTGATAATTCACAGCCTCAAGAAGCAGCATTCACAGAGAACTGTTGTCCTGGAAAGGACACCTCTTCTCTTTCTATTCTTGATGTCCTAATCTCATTCAGAAAGATACATTTCAGCTCATCCTGCCCAACTCAATGCTTTGAGCTCAGCTCCTCTATGTCATTCCCACAGCACTGAGGCAAACTGCTGCTTCTCCAAGAGGAAGCTGGCTTGGATGCACCTTTCCCTCGCTGCAAGGGCAGTAGGGAGTCGAATCACTGACTGTCACAGCACGAATCACTGTGCCCCCTCCTGTTGTATCCCCTGTTTGACACCTCTCACCAGAGATACCTTTGTCACCTGGTTGCAGTGAAGAGCCTCACCTGAACCCCCAAAAAGGCAGAACTGAGGTTTGAAGTGTGAGATCCTGGACTAGGTAAGCCTCAATTTACTGTAAGACAGCCCCCCATCCCGTTCAGCATGCTGTCATGTTTCTCAAGGGCTGGGGACCATTGTTAGAGAACAATGCAGCATTTTTATAAAAGAGGAGAGCGCAGTTAATAAGTTCACTAACTGAGAAAAACAGCCTTTTAATATCTCTCTGTGTGACTCATAGTGTGAGAGCCAGCTGTTACTACTGGAGTGAAATTCTTTGCTGATTAGTCTTTTAAAGGGCTTCCCAGATAATTAAATAATGATTTCTCTCCCCATTCATTCTAAGTGACAGGAGAGCCTGGCAAACCCACTAAGCATGGAAGGGCGGCATGTTTTCCCAAGCCTTATAGGAGCTTAGTTATTCTGCGTCTAATCCGGTGCTTAAACCCAGCTGCAGATCCCTGCATCAAGGGACAGGCTGTCCCACCTTCATGATGATCCAGGGCTGACTTGTGTTTTGCTGCCTGAAACCCTGAAGCTAGATTTTAGGCCAGGGCTGTGTTTTCAAATGTGAAAATATGACAGGAAGAAAGCAGACAAATTAACTTTTCTTTGCCTGAGCTTCCCAAGAAACCAACTTTCTCCTGGGTTTTGTATGAGTTCAGTAGTGGTGAAGGAGAATTAGCCTCTCTCTGTTTTTCCTGGACTGTGATCAGGGCCACAACTAGAAAGAACATATGACCAATATGGAGGCCATTTTGGGATATTTCTGGAATAATCTGGTCTTCAGCACATCCACTACAATTCCAAATCAGGTCATGAATCACAGTGATTTGCTCAGGCAGGCATTTCAACCGTACAGTTGTGTGGCCTCTCTCAGTGCAACTCCATTGGTCTGATGGAATTACCCTGGGTTTCCACCAAAGCATAAAAGGTGAAGGACAACCTATGTATTCTCCAGGTGAAACCAGGTATGACCAGGTATAGCCAGTCAATGCAGGACTTGGAAGCAGACATGCCTACACTTGAGTAACTGCATACTCAGCTTCACATGTTTGGCTTTTAGAGAGACTCCTTACTACATCAGTGGGAAATTTCAGGATTCAATAACCTCTGGGAAAAATTTAGGTTCACCACCAACAGAAAAAAAGATGTAGCACACATTTTACGAAAGAACAAGAGTGGTTTGTATCTTCAGTTATCCTGAAACATTTTTTCCAGTGAGCAGATGCTTTTATTTAATTGAAAACCAATCAGAAATATCATCTAAGACAGAAAAACATTGACCAACCATACAAATACATGAAAATGAGCTTGTGAGTTTTGCCCATTTCTAATTGAGAATCTGTTCGCATGCTTAATTGAGAATCTGTTTAGGGGCAAGGCAGGGGTGGGATAGATAGAAGGGAGAAAATATTTAAGAAGCAAGTGCTCTATCAGCAACATACTGTAATGAGAGTCTAGCAAAAAAAAATATTAATTTTATTTTTTTAACTAAGAGCCATCTGGCCATCTTGGCAAGGAGAAAAAATGCACTATTAGCAAAAGAGTATTTATGAAAAAGTTGTTCCAACCTAAGTGTAACCCACAAGGGGTATTCAGGCACGTGGAAATGTTAGGGATTTGTAATGTCCCCACAACACCAGTTGTTGACCACTGAACTGACAGATAAACTGAGGCAGAAGGGGGCTAAGTAGCACTATTGGAGGACAAAACCAGGTAGAGGCTAAAGCGCCTCCTTCTCTCTTTGCTCCAGCGCTGAAGGAAACATCACCCAGCTATAATGTAAACTGGAGATGGAGTGAACTCTCTGATGACAGGCAATTTTGGATGAACTGTCCCCCAGCCTGTAGCCATGAAAACAATGAGCATTGCAAAACTTTCCATGAAAGCCTGGCTGGGGAGAATTCTCCTATGGAAAACTTGCATTTAAATGGCATTGAGCACTTAGCCTGACAAAAGGCAGGAAACTTAAAGCAAAGGGTGACACTCTGTCTTTGACGTACATTTTTATGCTTTTTATTCCTTTCTTTCCCCTTGGTGCAAATCAAGGACAGGGGGTCAAAAAACTCCCTGCACTCAGTCATCTTTCACCAGAAATGTTTGGTGGCCCATATCATCAAGATAAACAACTTTTTCTGGGAATAGGAAACTTAGGCATGATTTTCTGATTCACAATGCAGAGGACCTCCAAGCCACCCTTGTTCAAGGGGATGCAGGGCTCCCAGCAGACTGGGTCTCAATCCCTTGACCCTGGAGAACAGATTAGTGAGACAAAGATGCTGGAAGACAGGAAGAAATGGGGATGCTTTGTAAACTGATAATGTTCACTTTAATCTGAAAAGGGTGAAGGAAGGCAGAACGTTTTTTAGATAACCTGTGGAAAGAGAATGGTCCAGAGCATAAGGGCTGAGTTTCAGCAGAGGCTGGAAGAAAGATGGACCTCTGGCTAAAAGATAAATGCTTCAAAACCCCAAAGCTGAGCTTCCTGAGCAAGTGATAGCTTATCTACTGCCATCTTTACTTCAGCAAGGTATGTATTTACATCTGTTGAAACCATTAAAAAAAAATTCTAAAAACCCTCAGCCAAACTAGCCTAAATTCAGGGAGTTCTGGGCATTGTGAAGTTCAAACTTAAGGTCAAAATGCTACCACCCACTAATTCCTTTTTATTAGCTGTGTCCTTAGCAAGAAATTACTTTTTAAGCATCACTTCCACTTGTGACATGAAAGGTCCCTGTTGATCTGTCTGTGCAGTTTCTAATGTCTCTCTGGGGGCACCATGAAGGAGAGGACAAGGGAAGGAGAGAAAAGCCCATCTCACCGTCTCCCCATCCTGCTGCACATCCCTGACTCACTTGAGCTGTAGGGTATGGACAGTGTGAGCACTCCTTAATCTGCTCCTCTGCAGCCACAGATTACATTCCCTGATGGATTGGGAAGAAATCAAACCTTGCTGGCAGGTTTGCTGGACAGCAGAACCAACATGTGGGTGCGGTAACCTACATGTGGGAATAAAGGATGTTTTTTAAACTCTCTGCTGTTTGCAGATGTCTCCATTCCCCTGGGGACAGACTTAAAACCCAGTTTGAGATGAGCCATTGCTTTACTCATGTAGTCCTGAAATGAGACAGCTAGTTTTCCCCCATTGCATTAAACATACACAAGAGTCTCCTACAAATTGCTGTGCCAGGAATCACAAGGCAAGTGCTGAGGTGTGGAAGCAGAGCAAAATTAAAGGTCATAAGGGTAGCCATGTCCAGGATACTAGGGGTAAATTTGGGGGCTTTGAGAGAGAGAGGCAATGCCTCTTCATCCCCCACATCAATGAGGAAAAACTGGACGACCTTCAACTGTCCCAGGCTGAATAGCACATCAGAAAATCTCTGTTATGTTGTGAAATGTACACTGTGAGAAAGTCTCCAACGGCTGTGGAAACCCCATTGCTCTAAGAACTTAGTGCCATGGAGTGATGCAAGGTCTTCCAGTTGTGCTGCTTTTGTGCATTGAAAAGTGGATTCCTCCAGCAGAAATTAGCTCACTAGAGAAGGACAGATTTAGCAATAGCAGTTGCAGTGCCACACAAATGGACAGTGTTGCACAGCCTGGCACTGAAAAAGCCAAAGAGCCTTTCATGACAGCAGGAGACCCTCAAAAGAAATTCCATGGGGTTTTTTTAAGAAAGCCTCTAAGTGAATAATTATCTCAGGTTATATCTTGGCCTTCCCTATCTTGATGGTCCCTTTTTAACTGCACTGGGAAGGGAGTAGCAGTGCTAATGAAGCTGTTCGTATTTTCAGAGGGAGTTACACATCCAGATAACTCTCCTTTGTTCACCCACTAACCACAGCCCTGGCATTGTGGCAGCCATTAAGAGATTTTTGATGCCTTCGACTGCTCATAGCAAGTCCCCAACAATCTCAGCTGGTAATGTATTGGTAAAGTGAAACCCTGAACACAAGGAGCAGCATCTTCTTCAGCCTGGGGATTTGGGGTAGGCTGGGGTTCGGTTTCGTCTTTTTTTAACTACTAGGAAAAGTGATATTCAAATCTCTCTACCACTCTTAATTAGCAAGGGGGAAAAGCAGTGGAAGAAATAATTAGCAGAAGCAACTTTCCTTTAATAAGAGACCGCAGTCAGCCACCCCAGGCGATCGAAACACATCTGATCGTGCAGGGGCATTCAAAGTCAGCTACAAAAGCAGAGGAACTCTTCCCCATCCTAACGTTACTGCCCTCCTTATATTGCACTATAAAACCGCGGTGTCAAAAAGGCTAGAGATTTTACACTTAGTGTCAGTGTTTTATAGTCATTACACTAATTATGTTGGTGTTTTTACCACCTTTATTCTACTAATTGGCCTAAAAGCCAAACAGGGACATCATTACTTTATACAAACAAGCAATTATTGGGCTATAAACACACCCTGGTTTGTGTTCCCTGGGTGAGGAGGGAGCTCCTAATGCTCTCTCTGTGGTGTCTGCCACAATAACAGGCATTACTGATGCACTTGACTTTAGCTCTGCTTACAAAGAGGCCTCAAAGCTGCTGATACACAAGAGAAACTGGATATTTGTTACCTCCCTACAAATAGATTAAAGAAAATGGCATAACTCCAGGTTCAGCCCATGTATCACTCTTTCAGTGCCAGGATGGCTTGGCTTCATTTATAGTTGGGCTTCGTTATGTATTTGCTCTTCTAGAAAGGGACAGCTCGGTGGCTGCAGCCAGAAAAATTTGTTTATGAGACACCCATGAGAAATGTTTTATTTCAAAGAAATTTGGTCTCCTTGCAGGCTACTGGGTGAAACATTACCCAAGACTTTCCAGGACTTGTCACTGCCTGGAGCTCTGCAAAATACATCTGCTTTGCCTGAAAGGGCAGCATCTTCCCAGGTTACACTCATTGGCAGTTCTTCACCGGCTATTACTCTCCCAGCTGGGCTGTTTCAGTAAATGCTTCCAAAAAACAATGACTGGTCTTCATTCCTCCTTGCATTCCTGGGAATCTGCTGGCTACAGCGTTTTGCTCGAAGGCTTGGTGCACTTTGTACATGTGAGCACTGACTGCATTTGAAATTGCACTTATTGTTGCAAGGAGTTCTTTGAAGCGGCATAGATAAAAAAAAGATAAATCCACCTCAATATTACCACATCGGTAATATAACAATGGTTTAATATGAATATCATGGTCTAAAACTTTATTTTATTTTATTTTACCACCATGGAAATAACTTCTCTTCAGACGGGGTAATCGACTTTATCTTCGAATAGAGCAAATGTTGACCATTCATTGTCTTTAAGATGCCATAGTGATTTTCTATAAGCACTGGGACAACAGGGAAAGATTAGGGCAATTTAGAAGGTGGAAGTTTATCTCAGGCAAAGCAGGGAATGACCTTGCACCTCCTGAAATTTCCTCCCGAGTTTTCCCCGGGTGTGATAGTCCTAAACACTGATTCAAATGTGTTTCAACAAATTGAAATGTACCGTTGTCATGAACCATTAAATAATGGATGTGCTTCCTACAAGGGAAATCTACTTTTATATGTTTGTTAGTGTGCGGTTAGTCTGAGTTATGATGCTGTGTTTCGCCTAAATAAAGTGCTCGGGACTGAGGCCTTTTTAGGTTGCTGAAGGGCTTTGAAATCCTTGTATCCTCACCGTGTCACTGTTTTTCTAAGCCCTTCCTCTGAAGACTTCATCAAGGACTCCTACTTCACAACTGATGACACAATATGGTCCATTAGAGTTAAATTACATATGAAGCAAAAGTTGAATGCTCAGTGTTTCACAAATGTTTTCTGCAGTACAACTCTGGCTGCTGTATTTACTGAGCACATCAGCTCTTTGACTCTACAGTTTCTTAGACAAGCCAAGTTTTTGTTTTATTTTATGTTCCATAAATCCGTTTAAATTGAGCTATAATGGTTAATTTTAAGCTCTCTCTGAAGTGTTTCTAAGGGACTTCTGTAATATCCAACAGAGCTGGCTCCTCTCCTTTGGAAATAAGAAACTGCAGCTTCAGTGAGAAACACTATCTGAACAATGTCTTCTTTAAACAGCCCTCAGAAGCACTGCATTTCCAACTCTTAGCGGAATTTGCATGTGTTTCAGCATCAAAGGTTGATGTGACCCTATCACCTAGGGACTGTCATCTTATCTAAGTGCCCGCATATCAGGAGCACGATAACATTGTGTGGTTCACAGCTGTTGCAGGAACGACATATTTTCTGAATTAACCTAGGCTCGGATTTATATAAACTATCCCTGATAACATCTGCCCAGGACTCTCCTTTGAAAATGAGCAGAGATCCTGCTCGCTTCTGCAACCGGGACCAGACAAAAAGTCTAAACACACCCCTTCTCCCTGGAAAAAGCCACGCTTGGATTCGTGATGCTCGATGCTCACCCCAAGAAACGGTGGAAAAAGTGTTTAGCGGGGAAGGTAGAACAATGAAGATGTCAAGTGGCTTCTCGGGAGCGAGCCGCTGTGTCTTGTCATGCTTGGACATGAACGGGGAAAAAAATGTCTTTATTACCCGGCGCGGTAACCCCGCAGCGCGCCGCCAGCTTGATCCTATAACTTTCCCATTAGAAGAGGGCGTCCGCAATCCTAATGAGGCACAATAAGTAGATTATGGGAGTCCTTTTGTTTTGCTAAACAGCCGCTTTTTCTGCCGGGGGTATCACAAAGGTGTGCGGGGCCCCGGTGCGGGGCCGGGACCAGGACGCCTGTGTCGGGTCGGGCCGGGGGGAAGAATCGGCGGAGCTGCGGGGCGCGAATGTGCGCGGAGCCACGGGGGGCGATGCCGGAGCCGCCGGAATGAGACACATCAGTACCGAGGCTCTGCCCATTGTATCTGGGCTATAAAGCTGTCAGAACAGCCCGATTCAATGTTCCCTCACTCCTACCCTGGCGCTTCCTCCCCTCTCAGCAGAGAGCTAAGCCCCGGGATCTTTTGTTTCGCATGAGAAACCACTGGCATCTCACATTTATAAGGACTTTTAAACCTCTGCGATGAAAAATAACTCTGTCTCGAAAATACAGGGGAGTTTCTTCTTGTTGTTGGATTTCTTTCAGTTGCATGCACACCAGCCGATGAATTCGTGCACTCCTCTGAGAAGTAATTTTTGCAGAGAGATCAGTGGTTATTTAGGATGCAAAGGAGAACACAGCTTCTCACCAGGCTGCAATCTTTCCACCTTGCATATTCAAATCGATGACTAAAGAAGACTGCTTCAGGGGAAAAATAGCAGGGATGGATTCCTGCCTCTGTGAAGGGACTGGATCTGTTGGAAAGATAAGAGAAAATAGCAAGTGGGCCCACCACTCCTGATACAGGCATTGTAGATATGTTCCTGTAACTGTTCCCATGCCAGATGGATGTGGAAAAGGTATTAGGAGTGTGGAAAAGGTGACAGGAATGATCAAACCAACTTGTAGGCTGAGATACAGTGTGCAAAGTTGCACTCTCATTTTCTGTTGTTTTTAATTAGGCAACTCAGCCTTTGAGGGTTGAGGTTTAGGAGTTGTAGGTCAAATGAGGACCCTGTAGTGTGGCTGTTGATGTGAAAGGAGAAAGACTGCACAGCCAAGCAGGAAGTTTCATCACAGATGGCTCAGATGTTAGTTGGTTGCTTGTCATCACTCTGGTTGAACTGGAGGTAAACGGAGAAGAGTCTCTTCAATTCTGCTTCAGTCTCTCCATGTGAATCTGACAACAGACAGAGAAAAAGTATAAATCTTGTGAAAATAAGTAAAAGTAGCTGGGGTTTGAGATCACTGGGAAGTTCTGTTTTATGTTACAAATGTACTCTTGGTGCAACTTCGAGGGGCCAAGGTTGCCCTAGTGTCTGGACCTACCTGTCCATAGGGACAGGCTGTGCACATCTGTGCAAATCCTTATCTCCCCAACAAAGCACTTGAGTGTCTGGACACAAAGCATGTGCAAAGATTTTCTCAAACTAGAAGCAAACTTTCATGCACTCAACTCTTTTGATGGATTGGGAAATATCTGCTGAGAAGTTTCCCAGCTCATCCTTGGTCTGGAATTGCATCTTAAATTTTTCAGTGGATATTCCTGTGGAATTTCATTGAAATTCTGAGGTTTGTGATCCTCCAGAGCCAGTGCAGGTGTTTCTACTGAACTGGGATATGAAGAGGGAAAGGAAACTATTCAGTTTATCACTGCATACTCCTTCTTGAGTATGATTAATAATTACTATTTTAATGCTAGTATTAACCCATCATGGATTGAGATCCCACCATGTGGACCGCTGTACCAGGGCAGAGATATGCCTGAAAAAGCATATCTGAGAAAGTCGTCATTTTTACCAGAAGGACTCGCCCAAGACATCCATAGCCAAACGTGCAACCAACTGTGCCACCTCCAATAGCAGACATTTATGTATTTAGCCATTTCTCACAACCCAGGAAAGAAGACTCAGTTAATTGGTTGTATCAGTCAGCACTTGAATCAGTGGCTTGGATCATCTCAGTCAGATGAAATAAAGCACATCATAAATGTGATGAAACTGATTAAGGTTGTAACAAAAATACAACAGATAATAATTTTGGATGTCAGATATTTTAAATTTCCTTGGTATTTATTAAAAAAAAAAAAAAAGAAATCCAAGGCAAACATTTCATACCTGACTCAAGTTTTTTTCCTACACAAGACATGTCACTGGTATGTTGTTGGAACCTACCAGTTCTACATCCATTTACTGCGGTCTTGGTTTGGACCCAAGCTGTAACAATTGACTGAAGAAGTCCTTCTGGGTGCATCTTATCCTTAGACTGTGTCAATGAAGTTTGAAGGACTTTCCCAGATTATTTTTCTTTCGTCTCCCAAATGCCCCATTGGTTTTACTTTTTTTCTTCCCCATCACTGCCTACGCTTTGCTCTGCCAAAGGGATCTGGGAGCTGTCTCCTTCCAGTGCTTGGATGAGGACTCTTCTCAGAGCCATGGCAAAACCTCTGTATCCTGGCAAACACATTGCAGAGCATCACAGTACATTCTCTACCATCTTTTTAAAATCTATCTTTCCATGGGATCCAAGAAAAACCCATCACTGCCTGATTCCTGAGAAACCTGGGAAACCTGTGCAACCCTGTGCTGTGGGATAGCTTGGAGTGGGGTGCTCAAAGCCACCAGAATAACCAAAGGCAGCTATATTACCCCACTCTAAGGTCTGCCCATCCTTCACAAACTGTTCTTGAGAGTCCACCCTGGACCCCCTGGGGACAGCAACAGTTGGTGGGAATCAGCTGGGGATGTTGCAGTACCAGCCTCAGGCTACCTAGTCACACCCTGGATTTCTCCATGGAGCATCTAGGGATGTGCTTAGATAAAAGATATTGTTGTGAATAAATCTTGCTTTGCAATCATTCTTATTCTTATTCTTGGCAATGGGTGGGCCATTGGAAAAGGGACTTTTAGAAAACAAATATCAATCTGTATTGTTGGCCAAGGCAGAAAAGGATTGTCCAAAATAAAGCGTAAAACTTGTTAACAAGCTATGCACACTATCAGATTCAATGGCAACAGGAGCAGGCAAAAAAATATGAAAACTTGCTCCAGGCACTGCTAATGCAACCCTTATGAAATAGACACTTTCAGAGATATAGTTTTATTTCTCTCCACTCTGCCTCTTTTTTTTTAAGGGCTTTGTTTTATTTTTAGCAGCAATCCTGTTTTTTTTTCCTTTTTCTGATATTTTTCTGTAAATAATAATTGGTTCTTTTGTGGCAGCGTTTCCACATTGGCAGTGGTGTGTAGTGCTTTCTTGGAGGTGGCAAGAAAAAAGAGAGTGATTTCTTTCAATGGGTTATTGTTGAGTGAATGCAAATATCTGCAGCCAGTGGAGCAAATAGGAGCAGGGGATTAGGCGCAGGAAGCTGGCTGAGTGGCATAGGCCATCTGTCCCGGTCCTGAGAAAAGAGGAATCTCGTTTGCAGTGTATGTTAATTAGTTAGCTGATTGGCTCAGCTGTCACCTTTGTAGAGTGAAAGCACACGGGCACAATTAAATTCATGTCCATGTATGTTTATCAAAGCACATGTTTTTAGACAGCTTTGGTTTTTAGGTGTAATTTTTGTCTTCTCAGGGACCGAGAGGATTCTTTGCTATTGTGCCTACAAATGGAAGGGACAAAAAAAGGAAGAAAGAAAGAAGAAAGAAGAAGAAAGAAAATACCTTAATTAAAACATGATCTGGATTGTTTGCTGAAGCGTCTCTGGCCGCATTCTTTAATGCACTTGAAATTACCCATTTGCATCAATAGGCGTTAGCTGAATTTATTTCCATTCAAATGTATTCCCTTGATGTTTCTACAGAAGGTGGTAGGTTTGGAAATACATGTATGGCAAGTTTGGGCTCCTACGGTGCCCCCATTCATACACAATGTCAATATCCTCCACTTAAAAGGGACCCGTTAGTTAAAGTAAAACGCTCCCTGATTTGGGGTGGGTTTTGTTTTTGTTGTCATTACATTGACATCTCCAAGGCAGCATCCCCAGTAACTTTCCTTGGGAAGAAGTTGTCTGCTTGCAAGCCTCAGGGAGTTATTTCCCATGGTGTCATTTCAATTATTTTTGATTTATTTGTTTACTGTCTTCCAGTCCTTGTCAATGCACAATGGGCCACGTCTCCCCCTCCACGGGCACAGAGGGCCCTGCCTGCGGGGTTTTGGGATGTTGCAGAGCGACAGAGGAGCCTCGAACATCTGCCTGGTCATTTGCACACTTTAGGGGCTTGTGCAGAGAGGGCAGGTAAGGGGAGAGGGCAGTTTCACAGGGCCTGATCCTTCCTGGCCCAGGACACCGACACTGACCTTCACACATGGGCATGAAAAAGCTGCAGAGGCTCTTGGTCCCAGGATGGAGGAACAGTCAGAGAGATATTCTCCTGAGGCTCCTTTGCAGCAATGGAAGATTTATTACTTACTGGTCTCGGAGGAGAAACCTGTCACTCATCCCATTTGGCTCAGGCAAATCCTGGGGAGAGAAACTGCCTCAAAATGACCCAGCCCAATGCCATCAGACTGTTCACCATCCCAGCTCTGTGGAGAAAAGCCTATCCCCTGTCCTTCCCATCCTCTGACAGGGTATGGCCGTCACTTTTCAGGCTACAAAACCAGACAAGAGCCATGTCTTATGCCCTGAGGAGATGCTGTGTCCCTTGATTGCCTGTGTCTGCCTGCAGAGACTCCCCACAAGCCAACAACTCACAAGGCAAGGAGGAAAAATAAAATGCCAAGAACTCCCTTCATTGCAAAAACCCAGAGCAAATGCATTAAAAGCTCAAATGACCAGAAACAGAGAAGGAAATTATTATATCCAAAAATGGCACCTCCTAGTTGTGAGCCATGTAAGAAGAATACACATCTCTCTATGCCAGAGGCTTGCATGCTGCTCAGGAGTGAGGAGCAGCAGGAGTGTGAGGGTATCTGCATGGTGATGGGGCTGTTTGCCAGCTGATGGACTGTTTTACCACACAGCATGGTTGAATGTTCACCTGCAGAGAAAATACATCTCCTGAATGCACACAAGTTGGTAAAACATTGAGCAACCTCCAGGAAAACATATGTAATTCCTTCTTGTGCTTTTTCATTGGGCTGATATCCCTTACCTGTTTAGTTTGTGTTTCCTTCCTTCCTTCCTTCCTTTCCTTCCTTTCCTTCCTTTCCTTCCTGCTTTTCTCCTTGTTTTTTGGATGTGGGGTGCCATATGGCACCTCACTGGATAGGTGAAGGCTTGGTTGGGTGAAATCACTCACAAGGATGCTAAATCCTACCAGGAGAGACATCTAAGAAATGTCACCAATATGGCCTTTACTGGATGACTCAGGCTGTTTTGGAAGTGTGTTCAGCCCTTAGCAGAGTAAATTGATCACACATACACATCTATCCATGCTGCTCCACTATATGATTCATAGGTCCAGGCCACCTATGATATTTCTTAAGATTTTCATTGGTGTCACACCCATACAGGTTGTGTGTGTAAATATGTGTCTTCTTCCTTTGTGAGACAAAGCACCATATCAGCTATATTTATAGAGGATCAGCAGATGGCCAGCAAGCTGGGGAAAAAAAAAAGTATTTGTCAGGCTTATAAATCTGAGAGAGGAGTTTAAACAAAACTCCATAGCACTTGATACAATTAACTTTTGGAATGGGATTTTGTCCCTGCAAAATTATCTAAGGCCTTCAGTGCACAGAGGGTGCAAGGAATTACATGGGTGCCATAAGGGCAGCATCCAAGTCCTCAGGGCCCCCAAGGGAGGCATGTCCTGCTGCACTCAGAAAACAGAGGGAAGAAGAACCTCAAACCTGTGCTGAGACTCCTTCAGCAAAGACGGGAATTGAATTTGGGTTCAATGTGAGACAAGAAATATGGAATGGACACAGCCCCTCCCATTCAGCCTGTGGCTGCAGGGGTAAATCTGTGCTGACTTTACAGTATTTCACTCACTAACTCTTCTGTATACTGGTGAACATCCCACACCTTTGCAGGGCTTTAAGGAAAACCTGGGAGAAGCCCCAGTATGAGAATAAAGACAAAAGCTGGAGAGGCTCAGGGAGGCAGAGACAACCCGTGTCTTGTCCATCAACGAGGGAAAAGTAGGAGCCCTATAGGAGTGAGCAGATGTGCTCTCAGCATGATAACAAAAATGCAAGACAAGTTACCCCTTTATTCTTTAACTGCTTTGCAAAATGTATCCAGAGAGAGTCATATCATAGCACTGTAATGTTTTCTCTCACATCTTAGTTAACCTATAACAAGTTTACTCCTTTCACAGGGCCTGACTAACCAGACCTTAAAAATGCATATAATGTATTAGTGAAAATTGCCAAAAATCCTAATTAAGACACATAAAACCCATGCATTAATATCAGCCGACCAGAGCAGTCCCTGAGAGTTCCCCTCAGTAATGCAGCAGGTGCAAAAATATAACTTGTCCCCCCTACAGGAGGCTTTAGGATGCACTAGCTGAAATGCTTGTAAAATACACTTTTCCTTCTAATTTAAACTGACTTTCTGCATAAAGTTATTTTGGAGTCACAATTTTTACAGGCAGAGGGTTGTTTTATGGAAGGTTTTAACATATACCAGAGCATGGGATGATGAATCTGTTTGGCCATGGCTGTGCCAGGGAGATGCGCCAAGAACCCACTGGTCTTTCCTCACAGTAGCTCTTTTTCCACTAAGGAGGAAAAGTAAGTGCATGTACAAAGAAAAAAAAAAAAAAGCCAGTCCTCCAAGTTCATTACTCTTGATTATATTATTACTTGATTCAGGACTACCACAAAATTATCCTGATTTGCCACTGCCTTATGCAGAGGTTTAAACCAGCGCAAATTGAGTGCTAAGTGGGTGTAAATCAATACCAACTTCTCAGCAGATATTTCTGGCATGGCAGAGGTTTACATTCTGTTTCTCTAACAGTAAAAGGACACCATATGCAAGAGAGGAAAATCAACTCTTCCCTCCCTAATTTTACCTGTGAGACCTCTAAGATCATGAGCAGCCTTAACTCATCAGATCATTCCCAGCAGTGAATCTCATACACACATACACATGATTTTCCTTGAAAATCCTTGCTACTTCACTTTTTCAATCCTTGGCATACAAAATTGTAACACTAAGTGGATCTCCAAGGCTGTTTGTCTCCCACAGAGATTGGCAGTGCTCCCTGTTTCATTTAAGAGTCATCTCAAAACAGGCAGAGTTTTCTTCTAAAAAAATAAATAAAGCTCCTGTCTCCATTCTGTGAAGAACAACCCTTCCCAAAACCCAGCAAGAATCAAAGCTGAACTTAAAAAGGACTAGTGAAGTTATTTTGGAAGACAACTGCCAAAAGTACTGTTAGAACATTGATATCCAAAGCTGTCATAATATTTGACCCTCAGAAAGTAGGACTGTCCATCCCTTGGGTAAATTGGGATAATATTAAATGGGGAGAGTGAAAGAAAACACTTGTTGCCTTTTGGAAGAGGGACACAGGGCTGCAGCAGCACTCCTCAGCCGAGCATGCAGGCAACACCAAGATCAAAAGCTGAGCTCCAAGTGCTTCCAGTCAAGAGCTTTTCATCTGCAACTCTGCAAGTGTTTAGAGATGAAAGTCCTAGAGTTTCACTGGGAGTGACGAAAAACATTCCTTAGGACCTTGCCTGAAAGCATGGTTGGCTGCAGAAAAGATTTATATTTAGGTTTTGTGCTCTTTTTCTTCTTTTTTCCCCCCATATCCAGAACTAAAATTATACATGTTGGGCCAAGTGCAGAGGTAGAGAAGCTGTGGGCAAAGGAGATGGTAGTGGGATACAGGATCTGCTCCACTGGCTGTGGGTTTCAATCACAGCCCCTTCAAGCTGACATAGGTAGAGTGGTTTTATTTCCCTCAAAAAGAGGGTCTTGGATTTAATCTTCTTCCCCCATTGCAGGTCTCTAGGCTGTCTCCAGGAGAGCAGATGGAGAAGGAGGTGACCAGACCATGGCTGCTGCAGAAAGCATTGGGTATGCAAGTATTCAGTGAATTCTCGCAAATGATGGTTCTGTTCTCAGAAATCAGGATTACTCAGCATACGCTTCACAAATGGGGCAGGGGGGGATAAATCCATGGAATAATTTATTCACAATGAATAATTCAGCCAGAAGTGACTACTCCAAAGATCGGGTCAAAAGTTGAGTGCTTGAATAAATGAATTGCCCTTTCACAAATAGAAAAAGCAGAAATCTCAATATTTATCATTTTCAGACACAAAAATATTCCAGAACAACATTCTCTAATGAAGTGGGGAGGGGTGTTAATAATAAATTCTATTGATAACAGGAGTTAGAAAAGCAAATAATAACTGACTGGAACATGTTTATATATGAAAAGTGACTTTTCAAACAAACTATCAACAGTGGGCTGCATTATAAGACTATTAGGAAAAAGAAACTCTGCAAATAACTTGCCTACCCTGGCAACTACTGAACCTACTGCCAGTAAACAAGCATTACCCTGGAGCACGAACCAAGCTGTCACAAGCTCAGAGACATATGGCAAAAGCACAAGCAGAGAGGCTCGAGATCCATGGCTGGGACCAGATGCCCAGCC
>VYZS01074268.1:1470-16236 GCA_013400695.1 Neodrepanis coruscans
AAGCCTGAGTCACATGCTTGGAAACTTGCTTCCTATCCTGCAACCAACACTCACTTCCCTTCTCTGACCATAGTGTCTCTGTTCTTTGGGACTGCTCAGAAGACTGCTTCAGTGTTGAAGCTGTTACCTCTCCGAATGCACTCTGAAAAAGTAGACAATTCTGGTTTGCAGGTAACTCAGGCTTCTTGTAAACATGGGGGGAAAAAAAAGATATTCATCCTCTGACTTGTGCCTAACTTTTAAGTTAGTGATAGAAAAAGTCTCCAAAAGAAAGAGTCCGTGTTACCTATGAAGACAATGGCCAAGTGGAAAAGGCATTTGAAATCCTCTATTGAAAGATCTGATCTGCCAGACTACAGCATCTAGGCATAGGATCTAACTCCTTGGTTTATTTTCTAAGGTCAGTGCTCTAACCCTCAAACATTGTNTTTGAGCAATAGGCTGACTTTTGCTAAGTATCCAACTCTCAGTTCAGTAAGAGCATTTACGTAAAAGAATCTTCATGCTAAATTGTAAGAGTAACTGAAGAAATTAAAAAGGAGGCACAGTGCAACATTTCTGACTGTTTTGAGGAGAACAGCCTTAAAATGTTCTGTTTATTAACACAGTAGAGAAAGGTTTGTGTAAGGTTAATGTTAGAATCACTTAGGATGGTAATTCCTTCTGCAAAGCATCTGCATAAATTAAAAAAAGCTGCCAGATTTCCATCTGTTAGCAATACAACTTCAGTCACAAAGACAACTGTAGTGACAACCACACTGAGTTAGTCTTTCAGATAAAACCTGTTAAAAGCTACTGCCCTCCAGCCTCCACCCACTGCAGTTAACAGCATTAAACAGCACTCTAACTGGTATTTATTGTCTTAGGCATTCCTCACTTGTGCAGCTGCTGGCACATTGGCCTTTGAGTTAAAATAACCTCAATAGGATAAGAGTTTACAGTCTCTGAAGGTCATGATGTATATGAAGTGCTTGTCCAAAAGAAATATCCAACCTGAACTTTTTCATGCTGGTGTTACTAGACTCTGTATACTTGTCTATCACCTGTATTGCATGGTCTCGTTTGGGAACTGTGATGGTTCAGATGATTTCCTCCAGATGATGGTGAACCACAAAGAGATCAGGGAAGCTGTTCTAGACAACTGGTCTAGGTTTAAATGTGGTGGGAATCACCTTTAGGGCTTTCCTCCCCTTCCCATCCAAGCTCCTCCTTCAGTTTTTGATGAACTTGGGTGGCACAGCAAGTTCAGGCTAGTTTCAGCTCATCCATGAAATCTGTGCTGACAACAATATCAAAGCTATTAGAAAATTCATTTGTAGAAGGTCCCTCATTCAAGTCTGTTTTTACTCAGGCTTTTCAGCATCTCAGGATAGCACATATATCACCTACTGACCTCTGCAGGAATAGGCTTAACATTTCTAAAGCCCTCACCAAAATGTGGATATACAAATGAATTGACTTTCTTGTAAGGGTAGAACTATTTTTGTGTTGCTTTGTAACTGTTGCTATCATGCTGCTCTCAAGGACAGACAGGGTGCTTGAACACTTCCACCATCCATGGAGAGGATGTCTGTCCCTCTGCTGTGACAGTCCCTGGTTCCTACTTCAGTTGCCTTTATCACTAGTTATGCCTGATACATATACTGCACACTCATGCTGGCTACACAGCTAGGATATAAGAAGGAAGTCAAAACAATTCTTAAAGATTTGTAAATAGTGACGTAAAAGCAGAGAAGAAATTTCTGCTGAAAAGAAAGGAAAGCTGAAAGCTGAAAGACTGAAAGGAACTGTTAAGGAACTCTTAATAAGTGTAATAAACACTTGCTGTTGTCTTCTGGATGTTTAAAATGGGCCTTTAAAATTGCCCATTGAATGAACAATGTAGTGTGCAAGCCAAAAATGTAAAACAGTGAGCAGAATTTCCATAAATAATGTCTCATTTACTTTTGTTCAGTTTTAGTCCGGTACATCCTTACAGAAGGAGACAACAGCCACAGAGGTTTCTTCCTCTGGGTCTCATCATATGTTGTATTTTATAGTGGAATTATTCCTAATATTTTAGTGTGAACATATAGGAGCCAAAGGGCATCAGACACCTAAATACCAGATTCCATTTACTTTTAATTAAAAGGACCTTTTCTAAAGGAAAATGAGACAAATATCTTGTGATCAGGTCACCTGAAAGGATTGAAATACAGAGTTTGAGATGGCATCCTTCAGCAGGGGATACAAAGACAGTTCTCATGTCTGCTGGAAAATGCTGTGACAAGGCTGCCAGTAGGTCTGTATGAATTTAACTTCTTTGTCTGACAAACACTTAGTACCTGATAGCCATATAGAACATTCTGTTGAGCTCAGTGTGCCTCCTTTCAGGTTCCTATTCATATGACTTCTAATTTCATGTCAATTAAGATGAACCCTCCTTCCTTGTCTTGTCCTTGCCCTTATTCCCCACTCTTTTTTGTGTTGGCAGTTGCATGGAGGAGAAACAACACACACTGTGTTGCTCGGCCCAGGGTAGAGCAGGGACTCCTAAGAAGAAATGGAATAGATAAGGTGGTTATCTATGTTGCTGTGCTCTGCGAGTGCTCAAAATTACATGTGGGTGAGCCATGTGCTGGTGGTGGAACAGTGCCAGGCAGAGGCATGAGAAGAAACCAGCATCAACCCTCACTGCAACCTCAGAAGCAAAGCAAGATTTTATTGATGCTATGAGGCACAACAAATTATTCAATGAAAAGAAGTGATGCAATTTAACAGTAGGGTTCTAGGACACAGTAACAGTAATATCCTATGTTCAAAACTGACATCAGTGCCTTCTAGCTGGCTCAGGTGTGCTGAAAGTTAGTCAATAATGACACAGCATCTTCAAAGCATTTACTGTGTTGCCCAATTAAAATTCCTTCCCTAGCACTTTTATTTGTGTTTGTTAAGGGTTAGATCAGGCTTTTAACTTCAAGCAAGGAGCTGTGGGAGGCTCGCTGGAGTAATGCTTCTTCAAGCACATCCCTCTAATGTGGGAGGCATGATGTTAATCAGCTGTGGCTCTTTCCAGGACACAGGCTGTGTAGGAGGCAGGGAAGGTGATGCAGCAGCTATGCAGCAGCTGAGATGTTAGGCAGCCCCCACCTCAGCCTTCTTGACGGGCGTGTGGTTGACTCCCTGCACTTCCAGTTGTACCCTTATCTGCCTGTACCCAGGATTCCTCTGGAACCAGGCAGGAGGGTATGAGGGTGGAGAACAAGTTTTAGTTGGAGTGACATCATACCCAAGGAGTGGAGACTGAACTCACTGCCCCTAGTTCCTCTCTCCATATCTAGTTAGCTGTGGTTGCCTGGCCCCAGTGGAGGTCATGCACTGGCAAAAGACATTGCACTGGGGTGCTTCTCCTGTGCCTCTCTGGGAGGCTTCAGCAAAGCTTCTATGTCATCTTCAGTGTCAGCTCTGTGATCTACTGCTCCAAATTTAGCCACAACCATGTGTTGTGCTGTTAAAATAATCTCTGGAGTTTCATCTAAGCAACTGCAAACAGAAGTGACAGCAAACTTCAGCCTGCCTAATGCAATTGCACTATCTACTGATACAGTAACAGTTAATGTCACCACCCTCTAACAGCGTTAGCCCGATCTGTAAATAGATAAAACAGAGGCTGCTGGTGATGTCAATTTGTTGATCATAAGATTAGAGAGCCTGCTGGTCTTTGTTTGAATACTTTAAAGAAAATTAGAGAGATTAAGTAGAGAATCTCTAGTGATTTTTTTATAAGTATGTAACATGTTTACTTAATACTGATTAAACAAGATAATTTGGTAAAAAAATCCCTTGTTTTCACCAGCTCTAGAAGGAATAATCAAACTGGGGAAGCTTTCCAGCACAGTTCAATTTCAGAGCAAAAGTGACTATAACAGTGCAGCAGCGCACTGAAAAAGGATCGTGATTCTGGATGCAGAAATTATGTGCTTTTAAGTGCAAGTCCAGAATTCTCCCTGCAGTGCAACAGAAGACTGTGCAAAACACTCTTAGTCTTTGTGTAGGGAGCCATTACAAGCAGGGATGTGATTTCACTGTGTGATGAGAGGGGGTGTATTCCCTTGGGTTAGGATCCAAACACACCCGGTAGTCACTTTCTGCTTAAAGGAAGTCTTTCACATTAGAATAAATGTTCAAACATGGGAGACTGAATATAATTATTTACATTAAATTCACGTGCTTTTCTCTGATGGTTTTTCCTCCTTACTGGAGGTACCTATGTTCCAAAGCCAAGCCCTGAAAGCCTTGCTTTGTCAAACTCCCGAAGAGTGTTTAAGCAGGGACTTTGTGGCTCGTAAGTAGTTTTTTCTTCCTGGTAGCTTATTTAGCTAATTTTTCAGAGAGGTTGGGTAGTGAACACGTAATTTGCTACTTTGGGCTGCATCTTTTCAACTCACAGCACAAAGTAAAGATTATCTTATTTTCACTGATGTACTCAGCAGAAAATAACAAGATTTTGAAGATTTTGTGAAATTAACTTTAAAATTGAAAGTGTGGGTTGTTTTCGTCTTTTTTTTCTTTTTGTCTTTTTTTTTCTTTTTTTTTTTGAGAATGCCACCTTGTTCTCAGAAAATAAAAACGTATTTAGTTAAAAGCACAGTTCAGAGTCAAAGAAAACACAGCTCCTGGTATTTATCAACAGTAGATAGCAGACTCTTCACACTGCTTTAGTGCTTTGGGAGTATCACAAACATCCATCTCCAGCAAGAGCCTTGTGTCTACACCATCAGAGAGTGCAAGGATGGCAGCTGTGCTGTGTATTCAGTATTTCATTGAGGGCAGCAGAAGGCTTTCACAGCTTGCTTCTGATGAGTTAGCTGGAGTACAGGGAGTGCTAGCTGTTGCAGTATGGAGAAAACTTGTGCTGTTTGTGTTTGAAAGCCTAGTAGGTGCTCTTGTCCTGCGGGCATATCCAATTTCTCAACTCTCAGGCCAAGTTTATAACCATAAAAACACCAAGGTTCTGGGATCCATAAAAAAATCAAGATGAGAGAAAGCAGCTTTTTCAATAGCAAAGTCACAAGAAAAGCCCATCTCAGCTACTGCTGCCTTCCCTTTGTGTGTAGATCTGTAGGTTGGCCTGTGCCGCTTTGCCATACTATTGCCATCTCAGTGCAAGGGCTCAGGAATAAATGAAAGATGATCAGTAACGCCACAGAAGAGGTGACTTCATGTAGACTGTTACAGGGTATTACTAATACAATCCTTGTTGTATGTTGCTTATTTACACTGCCTTAGAAAAAGGACATTATTAAAACTTCTTTTGTGACCTCAGTGGAGGGTTCCCACCTAGAATATCACAGGAAAACATTTCTTCATGGGATGCAAATGCAGCTGTCTGAATGTACAAGTAGTGCCTGACTGAAGTGGAGCAAGCAAAGATGTTCCTTCCACTGACGTAAGAAGGACTTTATACTTGTCCTGCTTGTAAAGACAGTGATATCTTCTAAGCATTCGGCTTCTTAGAAGATAGCTTTGAGAGGACTTGCATTGAAGATCCATTTATACTGCGAAAATTAGTCACTGAGCTCAGAGAGTGGAGTTGGAGTTTGATCTTAGTAGTGGTCCTCACTACCATCTCTGACACGATGAATATGAAGCTATAGATACAAATTGTACACTGAGTTACGGTAAGAAATACACATGCTGAATGTGCCTTTATTCCATTTTGTGCAGATTTCAAACTCAGCTTTGCCTACTGGGAAAAGAGAAAGTCTCCCACAATTCCTTAGAAAAACCAAAAGTGTTGTCTCTGTGGTAGCTGCCAGTTCCCTGGGCTAGTCTCATTTTACTGCAGACACAAGGATAGTTGTCTCTTCCTCAGTATTAACTAGGCCACATAGAAAGATATCTTAAAAGAAAGATAACTTGAAAGATACCTTGAGTGATAAGAGTGTTAGTCCTCTGAGGGATAGCCCTCTAACAGCCCACTGAAGCTGTCCCAATGGGCTGCAGAGGTACACTGGTTCTTTCTGGCTTGGAAACCTGCTCTTACATTTCTCAGAACTGTGAGGGGATCCCACATAATAATAATACCAGATGGCAATGCTGTGATACTGAGTAAAAACCAGGTGTTTTAATCAAAAAAAACCCTTCAGTCATTCCAAGTGAATAGATCTGCTTTGCATTTTTTGTCAGCTTTCAAAGAATTTCAAATGATTTTTAACAATTTTTTGTAAGAAATTTAGACACACATTTTCTTCTCTTCAATGTTAAACCCAAAGTTTAAACATTTTTAACCATTTCATAATTAAATAAATTTCTTCCTTATTTAGGCATTTTACTTTTATCATTTATTTCTGGCTTTTTTTCCTGACAAAATTACTTCTAATATAAAAAATGTCAAAAGGGATTTTTTTATGACAACACAAATTTAGGGGAAAAAATAGCTAGTTTTCTACAGTTTGCTATAAGTATTTTTCCTAAAACAACGTTTTTCTTAGCTTCAAGTTCCTCTGCAAAATGAATTGTTTATGCACTGAATACTACTTTTCAGCAGAAAAATATTCTTTCAATAGCTATAGCATATTTACAGTCAATATTCTGAAGAGGAAAGTGAATAAGTTTTTTCTCCATACAACTAGTACCGGAGTTGGCAGACAAGCCCACATTCATAGCAGGCAAACTGTCATTTGTTTCTTTCGGAACATATAAAGTGTAAATGTTTATTAAGTGCAACACAGTGAATAATTCAGATCTAAGCAGGATAGAATAAGCAAAAGAAGTATTGTCTGAGGAATTATTTGGCCTGTGTAAATTTAGAAGTTATGGAAGCTTGCTTGCAACCTGAGTATAACTTCAGAAAGGTAACATACTCCTCACCTGATGTTAGGCATGACTAGTTCTCTAAATCTCTTTTGTAACTGAAGGATAAAGATCTTAATCAAGATCTTTGTAAGATCCTAATCAAGGATCTTTGCAAAAACCTTAATCAAGTGTCCATTACACTTAAAGGGACATTGTTTCAGAAAGGGTTATCTTCTGGAAATATCTTTCCCCATCCAAGACAATTAGCTTAGACTAAACGTTTGCATTTCTGATGACTAATGTTAGGACTAGACAAATACTGAAGTCTGATGAATAACTAAAGGAGATAAAGATTACAAGAGAGTATTACAAGTTAGAAAGACCCAAGATTTTTTTGCCAAATTCTGCTGTAGACTTCCTGATGGTTCATCATTGTTTGTAAATCATAAATTGCCATCTTGAGATGGTGGCTGCCCCACATGAGGGAAGATTAAATTTAATAAATGTTTTCCAGGGTGAGAAATAGAAAGATTAGGGGTTTTGCATAGGGTATTGTAACACCTCAGTCCCAAAGCCACTAGCTTAACTAAAAGTATTACTTTTAAAAAGCCTTAAATATAAGGCTTGAAAAGATTTTGCTCAACCAAACTTTTGTAAAGCCTTTAGTTCATCATTATCGCAAAATAACAAAGAGAAAAGTGCAACATGCTTTCTCAAGAGATTTCTTTTAATTTGATGGGAAAATAAACATTTCGGCAAAAGGTTTCAAGGGTACAACAAGGATACAACCAAAGCAGAAGCATTCTACCAAAAGCACCCAGCAAACAAAGCAATCCAGCACAAAGCTTAGTAACCCGCCAGTTTTAAGTTACCCAGAAGAGTAAAGAAAATAATAAAGAAAGGAAGGAAGAAAAAAGAAAGAAAAGGGTGATTAAAACAGTAAAGAAAGAAGGAAGAAGAGATTAGGAAATAGGCACCATCCTGTGAAAGTCACATGACAATGGCTGACCTCCAAGAGGAAGGGCAAGATGGACCCCATCTGCTGTAGTATTTATGTGGTCTGGCCACCATGGCCACTTTTTCCAGCCAGGAGATGCAGTCATTGATTATTCAGTGCCCTCCAGGCCAGAGTGATTGGTGCTGCAGCCAATGAGAGGCTCCAGGGGGTATGGTGTGGGTGGGCTACCAGGCAGGCACTTTTGATTGACAGCCTTTTTCAGATAGCATTTGGCAACCATGTGCCTTCTGCACACCAGAGGCTGCAGCAATGTGCCTTCCTCAGCAGCAGGCCAGGCCATGTGGCTGCAGGCTTGGCCCTACTCCCAACATACACACACAAACACACACACACACACACACACACAAGTGCGCAGACACACTAGCTGGTATGTTCCAACCCAAATATTTCAGTGGGATTCCTACAAGTATTGCACAAGGAAACTGTTAAGGTTTTGTGCTCTGTTGATCCTAAGCCTTGCTTATCTGATAAGGAAAATGGCAGCTGGAAAAACTCTAGTCAGTTACTGTGCTCACAGTGGATTGGTTCTACAATAAGACTATCATAGGCAGGGCCACAGTTAAGAATCTGTCTTTTATGTTAGGAAGGTCACATGTCAGGGATCAGTAAACAATGACCACAGCAACACAGACTTTTCCTGTTTTCCCTCACTTTATTTTTTTAAATGTAGAAGAAGTTAATTAAACAATTTCAGGCACCCTCCACCTTAGTCATTCAATGAACTAATGCAATGTGTGCACACACAGACACAGAAAGGATGGAGGCTGGAAACACATCATCTGAACTTCATGGGACACAAGAGTGTTATTCTTTTTTGGGAAGCTGTTGATAACTGCTCTCTCTGGACTTCAGTGCTTCAGCTGTTCTCAAAACAGTTCCTTCTTCTGTGGTGTAAGCTTATCTGGTTCTCTGGCTGGAGCCTGTATTTGTAGCTCCTCACTGTGTTTAATTCCTCAGTGACTTCATGTCTGCCCCTGCACAAGGATGGTGAGCTGCATTTTGGAGGCTCATGAAGTTCAGACACAGGGTCCTTCACCCAGTTCAGCTATATACTTAGATAATATTAACTACAGAAAACGTATCATGTGACCTCCAAAGAGCTACTCATATTTTATGTGCCTTGAAAGTCCCCAGACATACACTGTGATATTCTGTGGGAACCAAATACACACAGAGATTGGGGTGACAACACATGACCATAGGCATGTATGAACCTATCTTCTGTTATTTGAACCAAGCCCAGTAAACTGAAATGGCCATCTTCATAATTTTACTGGTTTATATTTATCTGTCATTGCAAAACAGACACATTTAGACCTGTGTTTCTAAACAATGCATTGTGGATTTTGATAAGGTATTTGGCAACAAAGAAAAGGTTTGAAGAAGGAATCTGTACTTAATTCTGTTAGAATTTTGTGTACAATTCTCCTGTGCTTACGACTTTTCATCTTCAAAGAGTTTAACAAACATTTCTCCACCTGTGTTGATGCAATTCTAATCTCTCTAGCAGATGTTTGCTGAACTATGATACCACATCCCTGTATCCAGTAACCTGTGCAGCCTGGAACAGTGGTGCAAGCTGCAGCAACAGCATTAGCCTTATGATTTAACTTTGATGGATGTTACTAAAACTGAAAATAATATGGAAAGAATGTGTTTTGGGAAAACAAGTATTGTTCAAAATCCAAGTTCTAAGCTAAGAGATGAGGAACCCGAAGGATTCAGAGAAACCACATGTTACCGAGGTGTGAGATAGACAGTAACTATACATTCAAACTAATACACAAAACTGTGATCATGAGTTGGAGCTTCTAATCTGAGACAATGGACATTTTTTTTTTTGTAGAGAATACTTAGCTATATGCTAAAAATTGTTGGAGTCTAGAGAGAAATTAAAGATACTAGTTTAATTTCTAATATTTTTTCAAAACATTTTGCAATAGAAACAATTTCACCCCTCAGATACTGGCCTATTTACCTATAAACAGGCATTATGAAAGTTGGTGAAATAAATGTTTCATTTCAATTACAAAAGACTAAGCCTCCTTAGCAAATTTTTGCTGTGATAAATGCCAAATTAATGCACTAGAACACATCCCTGTGGGCTTTCCAATGCCACATAAACATGTTTGTGCACAAATACACACTCCCACATAGCCACCAAAATAAAATCCTTGAGGAAATACTCTCCCAAAGGTTACCTGAGAAGTGGTGGCATTTTGAACCACATAAATGCTTGAAGTTGTATTTCCTTTGTAATTTGTGTCAGTGCTAAAACAAACTAAAACAAGAGGGAAAATAGAAATGAATTATTGCACTATGGTTTCTTCCCCACAAACCTATTTGCCAAGAGTATATGTAGTATATGCTGTAAATTCTGATTTATGGTTATAGATCTAGAGAAAACAAATCTCCCCAGAAGTATATGATAGGAACATTTAATAACTCCAGCCAGCTTCCTTAAATAATCATATTTAGTAGCTTACACATGAAGAAGAAAACTTGTATGAGAACAGATTGCCAAATGATTCTTCATAATGAAGCCTCTGCATGAGTGTTCATATATTTTTGTCTAAAATAACAATGATGAAGAGAAATCGCTGCAGAGTGCTGGGCTTCCCTTTCTGCTCAAAGCAAAGCCCTGACCTGGACCTGCTGCTCCTGAGGAGCAGATTGGGGGATGTGCTACAGGCCAGCATGACTGTCTGCCCCTTTCCCCCTCCTTACCTGGGAAGGTAGCTTGCTGCTTCTGCCTTGCCATAACCTTCTCCACTGCCTTTCTTGTTGCCAGCAGCCAAAGGAGTCCTCGGGCACAGAATCCAAGGGGTGAAGCATTGGTTTCCTGATGCTCCCTATTCCCAAGGCTCCTGATCACCTGCTTGCAGTAGGGGATATGAGGCTGGCACCAAAGTCTAAACAGGGCAAGAGATGATGACAGAAGATAATTCATTCCTGCTCTCCACTGCATAGCAAGCATTGTACCAGAGCATCTCAAGGCATGCAGAAAGGCTCCAGAGGAGAAGGGGTGAAGCCTGGGAGGTAGACAGGGTGCTGCAGGGGTGAGTAATCTGGGGTCCAGAGGCTGCAGGCCTCCCCATGCTGGGAGGGCAGGACAGCAGGGCAGTTGGCCAGCCCCAGACAAACAGACACATTCCCGAGAGTGGCTGGGGACAGGCTGGGCCATCTGCCCTGGGGTCTGACTTGATGGGGCCCCCGGCCAGGCGGGACAGTATAGTGGGGAGCTGAGCCTGGCTCTGCTGCAGCAACGGTGGGACAGGGACTGAGACCTAGCTTGATCTTCCTGCTGGCTGCCTGAGAGGGCTTTGCTGCACAGCCTGGGTAGCTTCCATGGGGCGGACACTGCTGCTACTCCCTCCTCCTCTCTCCATCCCACACAGCTATTCTAGACACTTCAAGACATGATGAGCCAATTCTCTCAGTCCTTTCACAATTTCCATGGTCTGCGCTTTGTCAGTTGGGCCAAACAGGCCAATTTTGATCTTGCTCAAGCAGATATTGAAGAACTGAGAACAGAGTCCACTGCTTTTGACCATCATTCATCCATATCTAAGTTGAAGTGCACAAAAAGCTTTTTCTAGATTCAATAAAGACCATGATGGCATGAGAAAGTTCATGTAACTGAATTAGTTACAAAACTGGAGAAGGAATATCTGTATACTTTCTCATTCATATAAGCCACTATATGTACTCTAGAACAGTTGTCATGTTGTTAATTTTTCCGTTCACAGGAATCTCACATCCTTAGAATAAGAGAGAGAACTGAGATCACTCTAATAATATAGATCTCTCTTATGATTTTGAAATAAGGTTCACGGTTTTTCAAATTGACAGGAATTTGAAAGATTAAACTTTCTGCAGAAGGCTATGACATATGCATAGTTTTCTTGCTCTCTTATCTGGGGCATCATCTTCAAGTCTGCTCTGCAATACTAATCATGGTTCAGACGCCCTTGGAGCAGTATCTTTGGCAATACTGAATCCTCTTTGCTGAGAGCTAACTTTATTTACTTTCATTGTCTCCATTGGAATTATACCATTATAAATGAGATGTGAATCTATACATATGAAAGAGTAAAAATGGAATATCTTCGGAGGAGCTTCCTTGGGACACTGTAATATATTGATTTACAAAAAAATATAATCAAACATGGAAGCAAACAAAATCTCACCATAAAGTAACCAATACACTTTGGACCTCAGTTAAAAGCCAGCCATGAACTGAAGGAAGAGAGCTAAAGTACATCTAGGTAAAAGTGAAATCCAAAAGTTCTGAATATCCATTGCGTTTACACTAGAGAAGATAGGAAGGGACTGGAACTTATCTGGGGAGGCAGAGTAAGTCATTATTGGTGCTAAAAGTTGAACATCTTACTTATGTACAAATAGGACAGAGTTTACAAAATAAATATGCATGTGAAGTTTTAAAATGCAAAAGAAAAAGTAGCAAAAGGGTTTAAAAACATTCCTACTTTGAGAAGTGCAAGCATTTTCTTCTTTACTGAAGTTTCCAAATGGCTCAGTCCCAGGGTAAAGCAGAAATAAGTCCTTCATCTTTTTTTTGGTAAACCAGAGAGAGAAAAAATCAGCCTGGGACTTATCAAGGTCTCCAGCCCTTAGGCAAGTGCCCTAATCACTAGAGTTCTGGTAGATGGTAAGTGGATTTTTCTATCTCTTATGTGGCCAGAAATTTATTCTTGGCCTTCAGATGACTTTCTTCTTTTGTCTGTATGCCCTGGCATATGGTCAGATTTGAGCAGCATAGAAAATTATTAACAAATGTAAGGTATTTTGAATTTCTCTGCGAATAAGACAAGATATTTAAGCAAGTTGCCTTATTTCATCTTTAGTGTCCTTCAAAATTCAAACCAAATCTGATATTTTCCCCAGTTCACCTAATAGAAGATAATGTCTTGTGTCATACAGCCCCAACTCTGCTACATTTAATCACTGCTGGGACATTATGATGAAAAGTTTAAGATTTGTTATATCTATTGAAGGCCAATGAATATTTAATAAAAAATTCCTAAACAGAATTTTAGCTGAAACCATTGCTGGAACAAAGTTAAAAAGAGAGTCTATTGTAAGATCTTGAGGTCAGTGTCAAGACTATGTGATAGCAAGTACAGTATCTAAGAGGAATATGGAAGAAGTAGAGGTTTAAGACAGTTAAAAGACACTTCTAATCTTAAAAGAAGTGGATTTAAAAAAGAAATATTGGCATAGAAGAAAGAAGAGACCTACAGCTTCGGAATGGGAGAAAGAAGAGGAAGGAAAAGCTGTAAACAACTGTTCCTAGGTGATATGAAAGCCTGCTACTTCACTGATAGTGTTTAGTTTTATGCAAAGAGACTACATATATGACAGACTCTGAAAAACTATGTGTAATATTCTCACCTTGAGTAGTTCAATGTCATGTGTAGCTTGATGTACCTAGTAGTGGAACTCACAATTTCTGCTGTTTATATCTTCCTGTGTTGGTTGGTAACAGTGCATCTAAAGGATCAGCATGCACAGACGATTAACAAAAGCTGTAGTAATTAACAGTTCCTCTCTTTTCTGGCCATCAGGCTATGGCAGTTCTTCCTCTGAAATGAAAACATCCAAATCAGAGGTCTTTTAGAAGTTGTGTATTCAAATGTTTTTACAGGGAAGTGTGTAGGAACACTATTCTATACGAATAGTATCTGTGGTTAAGATGGAGGGTGGATAGATCACGGCAAGGTACAAAGGCTAATTTGGGGGTGAATGTTTCAGCTTATGCATATCAAAGGACTGATGCATGAGTCACTGGCACAGAATGACTAATTTTTTGCATCAGAGTAATAGAATGTTCTTGCTTACTGCTTTTCAAATCCATGAATAATGTTGAACGAAATGATTCTTTTCTGTGTTTGCTACATAACAAACATACTGATTCTTACCCAATACATAGATGGATGCCCTCAATATGCCAAATATGAGAGTGACAGAAAGAGAGAGAGAGAGAGAGAGAGAGAGAGAGAGAGAGAGAGAAAGAAAAAAAGAGAGAAAGAAAGAAAAAGAAAGAAAGAAAGAAAGAAGGAAAGAAAGAAAGAAAGAAAGAAAGAAAGAAAGAAAGAAAGAAAGAAAATATAAAGAAGTAGAGAAAAAGAAGAAAAGAAAGAAAATAATCATCCCTTCCTGAAGTTGCAGTAACAGTATTGTGAGACTACTTTGTGATAAAGCTGTGCATAGTTTCAGCATAAAGCTTTTTATTGCATACACTTTTTTTGAAACCGATGTCTGAGAGGTCACTGGCCAGGTGTTTAACTATTCTTGCTCAAAATAGAAGCCCATTATTCATTTTTATGTTAATAGTAACTGGGAGATGAGGAGTGGTAAAAACATTCAGTTCTTAAATTAACACCTTATGACAACTTGAATTAAAACATAATGTGAGTGTATAACATTTCAATCCGAATCCACATGGTTAACTACAACTAGCATCAGATCAGTATGAATCACTAGTTATCATACTTGTGGTAACTCTCAAATTAGCTATGACATAGAACAGTCTTTTGATCTTGACCATGTTCTACTAATTATTTAATCTTTGACAACATAGAAACAAGTTTCGGCACATAACCTAAGAAAGAACATTGTATAAGTTTTCTTCCAAAGCTTACAAAAGCCAACAGCATACTCAAAAATACAATTCCACATTTCTCTTAAATCCCTGTTTTCATCTTGTCTTCATTAAAGCTGAATATGACCCTTAACTCCAAATACAAATGGGCACAAACTTTTCCTCTTTGGATAGAATTCATTGCATCCAGTGTCAAATGCCTGAGAAAGATGTTTTTCCCTGAGTTGTCACTCTTTGCTCTGCTTATAGTCAATGGAAAGAAATGGAAAGAAACAGTTTTAGATAATTTTAGACATTTACCTGAGAATGAAGCATTTGAAGGCCTACATTTGAAGGCCTCTGTCCA